>JAUZNJ010079978.1:0-24168 GCA_034780135.1 Jordanella pulchra | reverse complement strand
TATCTATCTATCTATCTATCTATCTATCTATCTATCTAAATTCCCCCTGTTTATTTGTCAGGGTAATGAAAACATCTATTTGTGCCCCATTACAAAAGAAAGATGCATTTAATGATACAATAAATAGAATAAAACAAAATTACCCCCCACTACCACCATACTCACACACACCATTTTTTTTACAGTGATAAAAATAATTCGCTTGCAACTGATTTCCAACGCACACACGCCACTATAACAAAGACAATATTCCAAGTGAAATCAATAGTTTGTTCTTGGTTTTCTGTAAGCAGCAGCTGTCTGTGATTAATGTGAAGATTTGCTTGAGAAAGCGGGCCGTGGTAATAAGAACGGGACCATCTCGCTCCCGGCGAAGCCAGCCGTGAAATCCGACCTGAAATGCATTACACTTCGGCACGGCAAAAAGAAAACGCAATCTCTCATCGGATCCAAAAGACAGAGTGCCCTGCGCCCCGACATTAAGACGTGCACCGCGCTGACAGGCCCATTGCCCGGCGCACCTTCCTCCATTTCCCCCTCACACTGAGCCGCATCATGAGAGCGGATGAGCATCATTTCACTAATTCTCATTTTATGCAAATGGTTCGGAAACTGGATGGGCCCATCCGATGCTAATAATGATTATTAGAGTATTATTACACATGGGAGCAGCCAAAGTACAAATGCACAATGCGTATTTTTCCCACTCTGGATTTGAGAAGAGTTTGTGTTGGAAAAACTCACTAATGACTGCAGATAGGGAAACAAGAAAGCAATAGCAATAGTATATAAGCAAATTATAAAATAAAACCGAGGATGAAATAAATTCATGATTGTTGAAAGCTAATGTGTGCTGATCAGCGGCCATTAAATGAATGTAATAAAGCTGCTATCAGTGTTTGGGTCCCTGTAGATCCATTATACGGGATGGGCAGGAAATGTAGGGTAATCTTAATTAGGCTGAATGAATGGCCCGCTTCAATTTGGTTAAATACGTATAAAATGAGGGTTTACAAAACCCTTCAATTTGATATTTTTAAAGTCTATCATTTTTTTTTAACAAAGTTTAATTTATTTAATCATTTTTCTGTAGGGAGATATTAAAAAGGCTATACAACATTAAATATTTACAATAAGAAATAAAACAAAATAATCATATGGAGTTACTGACTTTCAGTCATGAGTTTAATAATAATTCAACCGGTCCTTTACGTTTTAAATTTATTATTGATCTTATTAACATTTTACTATATTTCTATAAATAAAACAAGTTCAGTTGCAAGAATAAAATATGTGCAGCCGAAATAACTGCTGCATTGAACAGCAGATAATTAATATTTAAACTCGAATGCTAAAACAAAGTTGTCCTGTTTGATTAAAAGCAAAAAAACACGTTTTGAGATCAACATTTCATAAAAATATTTAGGCCTATAATTTGTTGTTGTTGTTTTTAGACTATTATTTATTGGGGGGGAAAGTGCAAGAATAAACCAGCCACTGTAAAAAAGAGGAACAGTTGTTTTTTGTTGTTGTTTGTTTTTCTGTTCTTTTTTTTTTTTTTTTGTTTTATTGTATAAGAAGAAACACCCAACTTTAAAGCGAGTCTTTTAAATTAGGACTTCAACTTTTTTATTTTTAGTAACATTTTTCCAAATTACATCAGAGTTGTAAAACTCTGGGTTTTTTGTGCTTTAGTTTTTTTCTGCAGCAAAGACTCCTTCAAATGTTGTGTTTAAAAGCTCTCAGTGATCGTTGTCTGCTTTTAATCGTTTCTTTAATGATTATTTTAATTTATCCTGGAGGATTTTTTCCTGCTGCTTTCTTCTGCAAATCTTTTGAATTTAACTGAGAGACCTTTACAAAAGAACGGTATTGGTGAGGACTTTTAAGTTCGTAGCATCAAATAAAAAAAAAATAAAATAAAAGTGCAGCTGCTCTTTCCAAAGTATGCAGCTTATAACTTTAATTGTTGTGCTGCTTAGACAAATGTTTATTATTAATTAGTAGGTTGATGATAGCGCTCCTCCCTCTGATTCAGCGAATATTGTTGTTTTAAAGCTTTATTTTTCCAATAACGTACAGTAAAAAGAAATAAAGAAATAAAGACACATTTCTCTCCGGCCCACCTGAACTCTGGACTCCGTCAGACCGATTCGCAGAGCCAGTTCCTCCCGCATGAAGATGTCCGGATAGTGCGTTTTGGCGAAGCTGCGCTCCAGCTCGTTCAGCTGCGCCGGGGTGAAACGGGTCCGGTGCCGCTTCTGTTTCTGGCTCTGCTGCCCTCCGGACTGGTTCGGGTTGTTTCCGCTGCTGTTATTCTGCTGTTGCTGCTGCTGTTGCTGCTTCTCCTGCTCCTTGCTATTCACTTGCACCGGGTTGGATCCGGTTCCGCCGCTGATGTCGTCACCGGGGAGCATAGTAGCTCCTTCTACGCCGTCCGGACCGGATCCGAGCTCCCCGGAGTGTCCTGGGTCAGGTCCGCCGCCACCGAGCCTGCACTTCAGAGCCTCCCTGTGGCCCAGGAGCTCCGCCGCGGCATCCTTCATCCCTGAACATGAACAAGCAGAGCAGGTGAGATCGAAACCTATAGGGTGAAACCTTTTCTATAGAGAGAAACAACATGGTTAGATAAACCTGAAGAAAGGCATTACAGGAGAAAATGCTGAATTGTGAAGAATTGTAGCATTATTTTAAGCATGCATTAAACCATCTAATACAAACATTAAAAACCAACGTCTAGCTCCTTTTTTTAAAACCATGCACACTGCAATCTGCTCCTTAAATACTCCTCAATCAAATCGAGCACACTGAGATCTTAGGAAATTGTTAAATCAAATTATAGCGTAATATAATAATAATAATTACTTTTCCAATGAATTAGGCGAATTTAGCTCTGTTCAGACACATTAAGACAATATATGGAGCAAATTGGGCAATTTTCTAAGGTTGATTCAAGATTAGAAGTTCCTCCAGCTTACAGTAGAGTTGGAGACCGGAGTTTGGTGATGATAACTCACCGAGGCGAGCATCCAGGAGGTCGGCATGAGAAAGCATTGCGCACCGCTCCAGGGCGAAATGCTATTCTCACACACTAAAAAGAAAAAAAAAGAAAAAACAAAAAAATCTCTATGACTTTAACCTATTTAAGAAAAATATATAGCCTAAATGAAAGCAAATTCGGTTTGTGGTTAAAAGGGAGGTTCGTTGCATTATAATGTAGTTTAGAGGAACGGGGAGGCGCTTAGCGGCGGAATGAACCCATGAGCTCCTCCAAACAAGGACCAATCAGAACCGAAGCCCAAAGCATGTCAGCTTTAGCCCCCCCAGCCCCATCCCATACCAGCCACCTCCCGCCTCCTCCTCATCCATCCGCTCGCTTCTCACAAGTTCATTCCTCCTCGTTCCTGTAATTGGGTTTGATTTCTCCTCCAAATTACAGCCAATAAAATAACCTGATTTAATATCTGAAGTCGAGGTTCGACCCGTTGGAAAAATGTTGGACCACAACATTTGTTTAATTGCGTGTGTTGTCGCTTGTTTTTTATTGTAGGCCACTGGAGCGAGGTTTGGAGTTATTCACTCAAAGGGGCACCACAAATACGCCTCTAAATATTAAGTATTTCAGCAACAAAACACGACTATGAACTGTTGTATGACATTAGTAGAGCGGAACTGATACCCCGGGTGTCCATTTTAAGGACGAAAAGCAGAACACCCACTATGAAAAGTTACTAAATATATAAAAACGTAAACAATAATGACAAAATAATACATTAATAATCAATACCCGTTACGATCTGATAACATTAGCTAATTTATTTTTAATAAATGCAGATAGGACATTTTAAATTAAATTAGGCCTTCTAAAGTTTGTTGACTCCACCAGAGAACTAATTCTTAGTGCACTGAAAAAAAATCTAAATTTAAAACTCAAGAACTTTGCATATAGGCTATAGACTCTTAGGTGAATTTGAATCAAGATTTCAAAGTAGGAAATATGCATTTCTGATAGCAAAATAACCCAGAGATAAATTTTGTATAAAACTAAATCCATAGTGAGTTTGATGTTAGCATTAGCACTAAAAGAGGTAAGGCTTGGCATAGACTTTTGCTTTTGCTCCAAATAACAAACTTTCTCATCCACTATTCCAACCACTTCTAAACTTAGACTAAGTGGAATAATATTTTGTATTTCTAATGAGAACTGCATGTTATAAAATAAGCTAACATTAGACTCAATGGATATGTTTATTTAATCCATTGATGCATGATTTTATTTAAAAGTAGTCTATATGGAAATAAAGAATGTGTTTGTTTTCCTTTAGGTAGTTTCCAAATAGATTTATAGATTATAATTTGACTTTTCTACAAAAGAGTACATAGAAATGAAGCCTTAGCATATTGCAAAATTTCCAGCAACAGTTAGGACAGTTAATGTTAACAGACACTGCAGGGACCAGTTGTACCAGAAACAAGCGTTTGCCAAAGGTTCCTAGGACCCAATTCATTGTGTGATATTCTGGTATTATGGCACTGCACATGTGATCTTGGTTTGTTGCATATTTGTAACATTGGGAGTTAAATTTGATAAGGTCAATTAGCTATTTTTAAAGCATAAATACCGGTTAAGTTTTAAACTTTATTTAACAAAACTTTAATAAACAAATAAAGCCTACTTTTTTCTTCTTATTTAATGTTTTGTAGCCTCCAAAATTCCTTTTTATTGTGTAGGCCACTGGAACATGGTTTGGAGTTATTCATGCATGGAAAAGTTGTATATATGACCTGTAAGTTTATATATTCTGCATTTTAGCGTAAAGTTTGACTTTCTCTCATTTTTTTAACCACTTCATGTAATTTACTTGATGCCCAACATATCAATTCATTTAATAGACTAATATTGAAAGATAAAGAACACTGTAATTTTTTTTTGTGTGTGATTTTAAGCATTTTAGCAGACTATAAACAGGGAGGTTAGAAGGGTAAAAAAGGGGACTGGTTAATTGTGCAAAAACAAATTTTGTGGTCCTCCAGGAAGTAGACCCGGTACACACTGCAAACATATAGAGCCAGAACTTACACTATAAAACATAATTTTATATTTCATAAAATTATATCTATCAAAACCGTTTACATATTTACACATTTTCTCATATTTAGCAGAAAATAAGGCTGATGTTTTGTAATATGGATGAAAATACAAAACCAGTTAAAAGTTTCAAGAATAGAAGTTGTGCCTATAGCACCAGTAAGAAGCACATCTTGGTTGTTCTCAAGGAGAAATATTATCACCATTTCAATTGTTTTGGGGGGGGTAAAGGGTCAAACTGAACACACATAATATTTGGTGGGAGTTTATGAAGCTGAGTTACAACATTGTAAAAACAATACAGTGTAATGCAGTTTTTATGTCTTAAATTATTTGATTTAAACAGTTTGTTTCAACAGTGGAGTTGGACAGTTTCTGATTGCACAGATCTTTCATTTCACTGTACGTTTAACATCTAAGATATTACTGTTGAAACTGAAAATTCGTGTCAGGATTTCTGGTGCAAACTCTTCGATTTGATTATTGTCGTTAAGCTATTCAAATCATTTTAATTATTATTATTATCATTATGTAACACGTTGGTCAGCCCCGATGATTGTAACGTGTCTTATATAAAATTTAAGAATCTTTACAAAAACGGGCGCAAAACGTTTAACTTTAATATGGTTCTATCTGAACACATTTTTCTTAGTCTTATCCCGCTATAAAAAATGATCTTTAGGAAGGACAATATTATGTTTTCAGAAGAAAAAAGTACAAGTGATTTTTACGTCTCTAAATCATTGCAAACCCAATAATCACAATAGATTTTTCATGAGTACAAACAACCTACAACTCAGCAACACATTCAGAGACACGGAGTAAAGAAAATCACACATGTTGGAGACAGATGTCGGGAGAGAACAGATTTATTTATCATGCGACACAATGGAGGCGTCCGAGCGTGAAGCCCGGGGTTCCTTTCTTTCTCCGTGCGTCTAGGCTCCGGTTGCTGCTGCTCATCTTTTATTTGTCTACAATCTGGTGGCACCACCAAGAGGAAACGGATGGATGCTGTTTAGAGCTCCTTTGCGCTTATTTCTGAATCTCTTTATAAACAGAGAAAATTTTGATTCTATTTTTTCATCTTCTTTAATTGGAAGCAGGTTTAATTGGGTTTGGGCCGTTTTTTCTCTTGAATATTTTTGTTATATTTCTATACGCAACGGAGCGAGTTATAATTACCATTATGCGCACATTTTATAGTTTTTGACTCAAACAGCGGCGCCTGTACACACTTCTCCTCATGCACCGGGTACAAGGAGGATAATTTAGAACCGTCACATTGCGCGATGATGGATTGTGCGCTTCGTTTTACGACTTTACACTAGTGCCACGCTTTTATAGCTGTGCGCAAACGGCTGTGAATGACTCATCTCGAAGCAGGGGGTCATTTTTAACCCGAACAACCAGAGTAGATCATGAGATGTCACGAATAATAATGTGTCTGCAGGGGAAAAAAAAACAACAACAAAAAAAACAACAACAAAAAAAAATCAATCAACAAAAAAAACAAAATGTTCTTTATGCTTTAAATATACAACACATAGCAAACAAGAGTGGGTGCAAGAAATTTTAAAAAATAAAATTAACCAATTTTGCGTTTGAATTGTTTTGGCTTTAAACAGGATGAAAATAGCTGTTAATCTATTCCTTAATCACGAATGTAAGTATTATTTTCCTGGTATTCAGCACTTTTAGACTTCAGGTCATTGGATGGTGGGTGTGAGCAGACTTGATGAAGGTTGCCATTAGTTGTGAACATAATCTTTGCAAAAATCCTCTTTGAACATATTTTTTTTCTAGTGCGCCCAGACAACCGAACAACATATCCTGACAAAGTTAATGAAGCGCATCTGTGTGGGAAGGTGTCCTTTCAGGCGCTGTGTGGATGAGGAGCAACTTTTACACTGTTCAAAAAAATCTGTTAGAACCTAGCCAATAAAAAACATATATATATATATATAATACCACATACTATTAAAAACCTTTTCTGAGTTGAAATTTTGTAAATTGCTCCTATGCTAAGTTGCTCCTATTAATCAGGTGATTTTCAACCAATTTTAATCTTTTTTATTCCCACAAGATTCGATTTTTGGCCCCTTTGGTCGGATTAGTGTTCCAAGATAAGATTGTAAGATTTTTTTTAAATAGAAGACATTGTTTTTAGTTTGAGAACATATTTTCCTATATACTTATCACTTGATTTGAATTTCCTTTTAAATATGCTTGTTGTGTAATCTAGTCCACTTTTTCCTCAACCATTGATGATTGATGAAGTGCTTTTTTAACCTTGTAACACCAGGCGTATCATATCTGATACAAGTGTTTGAGACCCCCCTTCATCAGTTTCCTTTTGCTTCTTGAAAAACCCAAAAGTAAACAATCAGATGAGCAGAAAGTGCTTGATAAATTGCAAGGAGATTCCTCATGAATCACAAACGACACAAATAATTTAGTGAAAATTATTTTCAAAACTGATGTTTAATCTTTTATTTTCATTTGACTGTTGAATGAAGACTAGTTAAAAGAAATAAAAGAATTTCCTGACAATTAAGACTTTACAAGGTTAACAGCTTCTGCCTTTTATTTTATGAAAAAAATCAAAAGCTTCTAATCAGTTGCCAATTTGAGAAGCCTTCTAAAAAGCCACAGGGTTCGGCCATTTTTCTTCTGACGGATCCATCTCGCTCTTATCTTTGAGGTCCTGTGCCACTCCTTAATAAGGTGTCAACCTAAGCAGTGAGTTATGAAAAACTGCAACCTGGTGAGTTAAACTAGCAAGATACTGACTGAAATTCTTGCATTGACACAATAATTTTCTTTTTTTCTTATTTTAATGGTGCAATATGCTTAATCATAATACAGCTCTTGTAAACATATTAGCTATACAAAATTTCCCCTGGACAAAACAGGTGAAAAATATAAATTATAGTTAAAATACATTTTTACAGTATTAAAGAGAAAAAGCAAAACAACACCTAATGTGCCAGACATCCTTAGAGGCCTTTTTTTTTCTTACCTCAACCACATATTTGTGATTGGTCAGGCTTGAACCCGTGACCTCATGGTTACACAGACTGGAGAACAGTTGGTTTCTCTCTGCCTGCAGTCTTTGCAGTCCGTATTCACTCAATTAGAGATTTCTGAGGAGAAAAACAATCGATCTTCCATCTGCAGCATGCTCCCAGTTCAACAAATGAGATTCGTGTTTCATGCAGCTGATTTGGTGACAGTCTGGGGGATTCTGGGAGGAATGAAGTTAGTGTGGTGAGGAGGAGAGGAACAGCTGCCACAGGATGCTGCTGTGAGCTGATGCAAGAAAGTTTGACACTTGACAGACATAAAGGCGGAAAACAGGACAGTATCTGTTGTGTTAAAGTGACGGAAATGTATGAATGTAGGATTCAAGGTTGTAGTGCCAAAGGTTTCCTATCCTATGCAATATATCAACTCTTCTGACTTCAAAATAGAAAAAAAGATTTGTGAAAAATGGTGTAAAGCAGGTATAAAATCTTATAAAATCACTGGTATAAAAACTCATACAAAATAAAATCCATTTTGAAAGGTAGAGGCCATTGAAATTAGGAAAAAAATGGTCAAACATTATTTTAATGAAATATTCAAAAGCATATTTAAATTTAAAGGCGGCATCTACAAGTTTCACTCCTCCCGGCCAGCAAGTGGCGAACTCTCTTCTCTCATTCTGCACTTTTTTTTTTTTTTAGGCTCCAGTGGTTTTTATACTAGGTCATCAGGAAATGGGAGTAGAGAAAGTAAGATGAAATGCAGCAAAGGTCACCAGGCTGGGACTCAAACCTGTTACGGCTGGATCGAGAACCAAAGCTCCTGTACATGGGTCAAGCGGTTTAACCCCTGCGCCCCCATTCTGTGCTGTTTGCCAGCCAGTGGCCAGGTTTCCTGATGCGAATGCTAACCAAACTTTGATACTGTTTGCCCTTTAAGCTGCTGGTAATTTTAATTTCCTGAGGGAGTTTCCCAAGGGATCAATAAAGTACTGTCTAAGTCTAAGTCTAAGTCCAAACCAAACATTTAACTAACCAGTTCAGAAGAAAATCTGCAGCCTTCACGATGCATCTGAGCTGCTTTACTTCCTTATGTCAGCACTGACTCTCAAAAGCTTTGATTGATGTTCACCCTTTTTTGGGGGGGCTTACAACCTGGGAAATGAAAGAAATTTCTCAACTATATCAAAAAGCTTCTAGGATTTGGCAACACCTGAACTCTGTTTCTGACTTCCCTTTATTAGTACAGAATGTCAATGTCGGCACTATAGCCTGAAGTACATATTTTGGACCCATAAATTTATAAAAAATATTTATATACTATCTTTTTTCCCTAAAATTAATACTTTTATTTTTTACCGTTGATGTGTTTTGAATTTATATGTATAATTTTTTTAATTAAGTTTAAAAAAAAAGGTGTACTTTTGACCTTTAACTGTAGATTAGCGGATATATTTGTTGATTGTGTACAGCTTCCAGCAAATAACCACACAGTTGATATGTTTTGGTTGTACAATGAGAGGATACACAAAGAAACAACAAATGTTGTAGCGGCTGTGAAGTCTCTGTGCAGCAGTGCTAATTCTGCTTGCTAGTAAGTTTAGTTACATAAATTTGAGGCAAGTAGCAGCTCTTCACTTTGGTTGTGATGGAAAATCTCAAAATCCCACTATTTGTACCATTTTACTAAAGCTTCACATCAAATCCAAACCAGTTATATGTGTTCCTTCTTTTTAACATGTTAGGACAACCCAGGTGGCTTCATGAAACACAGAAGCTGCTTTTTATTCATGACTGCAGCGGAGGGAGAAGCAGAAAAGCACTATGCTTCCATAAAACAAGTTAAAGACCACGGTGTAGGAAACTTTATCCCTTTACACATAAATAGCATTAACATTGTAGGTCAAAAAAAGTGCCCTTTTCTCATTACATATAGGAACAGCTTTGTGCAGATTTTTTTATTTCCAGTCATTAACTGTTGTGTCTGCAGATTAAAATGTACCCAAATAGTTGGATTTTAATTTAAATAATTCTGTATTTTTGTTTTTGCTAATAGACAAGTTCTGTTCAGAAAATAACTTGCACAAATTGGTCAAATTCGAATAGAAACAATTGTTGATAGATTGGAGCACCCCAGAAGTGAGGGGGGTGCACAGCTTTATTTTCTGATTGGTTTTAAATCATTAAATTGGAAATGCATGTTGATGCTCGGATTCCATTTTCTCAAGGTTAATTTTATAAAGCTAAATGAATTGGGGTATTTAGAAGCTTAAACTAATTATCTTTTTTAAAACTAAAAGACACAAGAGGCAGAAACTTGTTAATAATGGAGGGTTTTATGTAAAGTCTGTCAGTGGAATTAAAGTTTCTTGATTCTGTAGTATTTGTTGGTTCATTTATTTCTTTATTTTGATTTTTATATTTTCTTCGACCCATTGTTCATTTCTACTCTGGCTGAGCCTGTTGGTTTCAGACTAAACATTTTTGCCACCTATTGCACATTTTACTATTCTGACATGTCCCATTTGAAATAAATTGATTAAAAGTTTTGCTTTGAGCTGTAATTTGAGCTCCTCCCTTAATCTGAAAGCAGGATCTCAGATTCAGTTCTTACATTTCTCTTTCTCCCCCCTCCCACAGAAGAGGCCCTGAGCCACGTGTTTCCAAGCTGCGCTCAGCCTGCCTGAGGTCCTCCTGGTCACACCAACCGCAGGTGGGGCGCCCCGCCGCCGCATCTCATACTCCAATTAGCGCCGGTGCCCTCCTGCACGGACTCGATTAGGCCGTGATTTATCCGAAAGAAATATAATTATACCTCCAAATAAAATAATCAGCATTGAAGAGCGATTTCCTTAACGAGACGGAGCGGGGTGGATGTCACGGAGTAGCAGCGCCTCATTAGGGTGGTAATGAGACTTTGGGGTGATCCCGATAATTATCGAAATCTGCAAAATAAGGATCAAGTCTAATGTAACCTTAATTTGTCTGGCAATTGAGTCCGTTTATTAGTATGACTATTTAGGAAGGACTCACTCAACGTTAATGTAAGGTGTCGTTATTTTAGGCCATTTGAATAACAGATGGAAGAGCAGGAGGGATATGAGGCGGGCCTGTTTTGTCATTCAGATGCAAAGCAGCATTGGTCATGACAAGCAGGGTTTCCCAAAGTGCTCTTGTCTTTATTGTAAGCATCAAGACACAATCCAGTTCAGTGTGGTTAACAAGAACACCAACAGGTGGATACATGCAATTAAAACCATCCGACTCTTCAGTCAAGTGGAGTAAACATTAAAAAGAAATGAAAACCAACACAGAAGTTGAAGTTTCACAGTGAATATCTGGAATTTGATTGGTTAAAAAGAATCATTTCTAATTTCATCTCCTATTAATTGAGAAACAATAAGGGTGATTAAAGTTGGATTCATAAAAATGTGAGCCAATGGAAGGCAGAAATATGAAAAAAATCCTCTGATAATGAGTTCAACCAAACAAAGTAAAGAGAGCAATGGTGCGTATTATATATTAAGGAAGCTTGGAAACCTTGTTTACTTGCGTTAATAAGCCCCAAATTTTACTGTACTTTTATAGGATTTGCACACAGGGAAAGTTGACCAAACATGGTGGCACGTTGAAGGTAAACAGCAGAAACAATTACACTTAGAGTAGAAACTTTGATTCTGTTGGTCTCTGGTTCTGAAGGAGGCCCGAAGAACGGAATGGACATTTAAGCCGGGGAATCCAACAGTGAGAACGGAAAGTCGACAGAAATTATCCTTCAAGCTTCACCGAGTCCAATACGTTTCTAGCTTCTTTGTACTCCTCTGATTCGGCCAGATCCTCTTCTGTTTCCTGGGCAGACACAAACACAAGCACTCAGGTATGGTTTTACTGCAATCCAACGCATTGTTCACAGTTTTAATAATAATAATAGAAAAAAGTATCTACTGTGCAGTTTGTCACCACCATTAGGAAAGTTGTTACTGGAACCTATATTTGGCAGTGAAGCAGACGCTATGAGGGATATCACGGCTGTAAAGCCGTCCTTTAATCAAGTACGTTTGAGTTCCTGTGGTGGTCACCGCGGTGACGGCGTTGCTAATGAACTGTGATGAGTGTGTGCATGTCTCTCAGGGAGGAAGAGCTATAGGAGAGGGGACACGTCTCAACTCCAGGTTCGCTCCCATTGCCTGCCGTTTGGCTCTCTCCTCATGGTGGTGACTCACACCTCCAGCTGGCCGGCTGCTGCTCTGCATTAATTGAGATGACCTGGAGCCATGCATGCTTATGTTTTCTTCTCACCATATCAACTTAATTCCCCAGGGTTTTGGCATGCTCGCTGTCTTTATAGATAGAACCACAAGGTAGCTAATTAACTCAAAGTGTGGTTTCTGTTTTGTATTAAAAAGTCCACTTCATTGGGAAAAAAAAAAACACAGAAGTTTGCTGCTAGAAAGTTTGAAATTAATTTACAATTAAAGCTAAACGTGCGAGGCAACAATCAACATGCATCCAGAACAGCTTAGATCAGAGCATATCTGTATTAGAATGGCCTAGTTAAAGTCCGAATTCAATCTTGTTTTAAGTTTGATGTTTTTGAGCTGGCACTGCAAGGGAGATGTTGGACAATTCTGTTGATGAAAAAAAACAACTAAAGAAAACTGAATTAAAAAGTAAAGTCAATTGTCTTGCCCAAAGGTCACAACGACACTGAGAGCCGGGGCTTGAACCGTCAACCCTTCGGTTGCAGGGCAAATTCCTGCATCTGATGCCCTTGTCACCCCCCAGTGAAGTCAAAATACCTAAACTCATAAGTTTAATTTATACAGCTGTTAGAGGCCTTTCTGAAGACCCAATCATGCAGAAGTTCATCTTTATTAGGGCCGAGATTTTAAAAAATACCTTTCAGTTCATTGATGATGTAAATTTTTCATTTTTCTTTTTTAACACATACTACAGTCTGAAGCAAGAACCTTTGTACTCGCTTTTTCTTGTACTGTTGTGTTGCTCCACTGGGAGTATTTAACCTTAAAATGTTTTGTATTTGAGTTGAATTATGATAAATGAAGTTTTTTATTATCGTTTTGCAGAAAGGGAGATGAAAACAAGAACTATTCTGCTCTCTGTTCCTTTCATTCAGACTGTTCTGGAATGTTTTAGTGTCCGATTTTCTTTTAAATGTATAAAATAAAAAAAGTCATCTCAGTGCAACTGTTCTCTGAATGACTGCCAGTCACTCGGAACTTTTCACAGAGAGGAACCCTGGAGACCCAACGCAGCTCCCCAGCTGTTATTTATAGAAGTGGCGCTCAGGTAGGCTACGTCAAGTATTTTGTTTTATTTACATTAGAACCTTGACCTGCAGGAGGGAATAAAACAGGACTTATGTTGCAGCAGCACAGACGTTCACAACACTAATGTCCACAGTTGGAACCAGCCTCATTAGACCAGATGAAGAGCTTCAGAGGAAACATAGTAAGAACATGTCTAAAAACCTAAATACCTCGCAGGTAAAGTGGATTGCAACATGGATGATTCGTCATAGTAATCGACTTAAGGGGGAAAAAAGAGCCTTGTGTTTTAATGGTAACAGATGTTGCACTTGAAGATCAAATATTAAGCTCTGAAACACAACTATTTATACTGAACTCTCCTGTCATAGTTCTGCCAGTATTAGAAATGGAACTTTAACTTCTGTTTACAGTGAAAGTTAAACTCTTAAATGTGATATTATTGTTGCTATATAGTTTACCATGTTCAAGGAAAGGAATTATGCTATAATTAATGTTCACACTTCTAAAGAAGTAATTTAAAGTTAGTTTTTTTTAAATAAAAAAGCTTAATGGTTTTAATTTTTAACCAATCTGATGCTTGAAGAAACTAAATATTGGATTAAAAACAAGAAATACTTGTTTTGTTGTACTCAGATCTGTATTTATTTAATAGTTTGGGAACAAAAAGGGGTTTCTGAATTGAAGAGGTTGTTTTTTGATATATGGGTTATAAATCAAATGCGATTAACTGATTTGAAGTATAAAAAGATCCTATAATTGAGAATTTTTTAATAGCCCCCCAATTTTGTTTCTAGAATCCTAATAGTTTAAACTGTTTCAATTGAAATGAAAATCAGAGTTTTTAAATGTTCAGTTGCCGTCCTGCTGTGAGATATAAACAAACAAACATTTTACTTACTAGTAGCTGCAGCAGGTCTGCGTGGGCTACGGCCAGACGGCGGCGACAGTCTGGGATCATCATTCTGGACTCCTGCAGCACCTCCACCTGTGCTCACAGAGATCACATCGGTGTCAGTTCCATCTTTGTTATTCAGGAAGCCCCTCACTTCTGCTTCTACTGTCAACATTTCCTTACCAGTATTTTGTAAATCACATTGTCAGATTTTTCCTCCCGTGTTTAGAACATTGATCTAAGCAGTTAAGTACAAGCAGATTGATTTGCTGGATTTTATGACACGGAGGTTGTCCAACACATGCTCTGCTGTCGTTTTCGCAAACACAGCACTGCCTTAAAAAAGTAAAGAAAAATGTTATTGAGTTATCGATCGGGCTGGGAGCTGGGGACCACCTAGATCTGCCTGTACACCTGGATGAATGAGGAAACCTTGGGGCGAGGGCACGTGATCAGGCGTAAAGAGGTACTACAGCGCGAGCAGTCAAACTGGAACACAGTCAGGTGGGGAACTTTTCAAAGCCACCACTAATGTGACATTCCCCTAGAAAGGCACCCTAAAGAGCAGAAAAGAGTCGGCTAACGTCGTCAGACACACTTCTTTTTGACAGATGCTTCCTCACCTATCCCGTTGCGGCGCTGCAAAGTCAAAACATGGACACAGTGTCTGTCTCGCATGGACACTGCACAGCCTTGGGTGGCTGAATCTGAGCGCTCCACTGACACGCCGTAGATGACATGTCGCTGCTTGCCGTCTAAGATGTGACAAGGTGAGCGAGAGAGAAATGCTGAAACAGGAGGAAAGTCACGGTGCCCTCCTGGTGCAGTGGAATGATCCCATCAGGACGGGATAAAGATGACACTTAAAGCGTATTGATTCCATTAAAATATAAACCTCTAAGCCATCCTGTCTCTGAAACCTCTCATCTTCAATAATCCACCTGGCCTTCCAATCTACCCATTTAACACCGACTAAGCCTGGCGCTCAAACTCTGCTGCTCCATGATTCAACAGACATAAACACAAACAGAATCTTTGATTCAGCAGAGGATTTATTTCCAAACTACCAAGGATCCCACACTGAACAGACAGACATCATTATTAACCAGGGCTGCTATAATACTTCAGGTTTTTGCGATTAATCAACTATTAAAATAATCGCCAACTAATTTATTAATCGATGAATCGCAGCAATTAAGCCAAAACTGTGCATGTTGCATTTGGGGCTGAAACAATCTGATCTATTGTGATTTATTGATTCTTGAAATATTTGTCAACTAATTTAGTAATCGATGAATCGTTAACTGAAGTATAGCGACTCTTAAAACATTAGTAGTTCTAAAAAATAAATCAACATTTTATATTTAAGTCTAACAACCTTTGTCTGGCAATATGCTCTATCCAGAACTTCTCAAAGCTTTAGCTTTAAATTGTTCAAATTCTGTAGAAAAAAAAGGTTCTTGTAGCTATTCAATTAATTAGAAAAGAAATTTCATACCAATTAGCAAAATGGTTGTTAGCTACAGCTCTAAAATTAACTTTATATATGGTTCAAAACAATTAAAATAGAACAGAAGATTAAGACAAAAACAAAACTGATAAAACTGTAAAATTTAACTTTTAAAAGACCTATATCATACAAAATCTACTTTTTGTGGTCTGTTATAATGTTATTCCTTAATTCAAATCACACTAAAAGTGTTATTTAGTATGAATCATGCATGTGACTAACCCTCTTAGGTTCTGCGCTCTTAGCAGCAGCCTGGGAAAGTGAGCAGCTAAAACAGGTTAACATAGAGACGACATTACCTGCCTCCTCCAGGAAGCACCTACCTGAACTCGGTTGCGCCTGCATAGTAAACAAACACCCACTTTGTCAAATACTGCAAGCCATTATGAGGGTCCGGTGATACGGCTTAAAAATCTAATAGCCCACTTTTTTCCCCGACCAAATGTGATTATTTTTTTCTAACCTAGTTTTTATTTAATCGTGTCCTTTGAGAGGTGACCTTAATTAAAAGAGCAAAGAAGTTCAAGCTGTGAAAAATTCAGCAAAACGAGTGTCTTTCATAATTTTTTCATCGTTTTATTTTTAAAAATAATAATTATCCCTTCATGTTGGAAAGATCCTCTTGATAAAAGGAAAAAAAAACGCAGATGTTTAGGAAAATCGCAGCTCATCATCATTAGTCTGTTGGTAAGATTAATAAACCTAAGATTAATTCATTAATTAATAACTTGCCTAACTAATTGTTTCCCTGTTTGCTTTAGTGTACAAGCATTGCAGCCAATGGTTTTCTAATGCTCTAAAGCCAAAACTACACAAGGCTTTTGACCTAAAGATATTTCAAGTATTTACTATCAACACAGCTCTTAAAAAGAGAGAAATTTCAGCAAACACTCACAAAGCCTCAAGGATGAATTAACTGGACTACAGTTTTTTAAGGCTCTTATAGACAGAGGTCTGAATGCTGAATGTTTTAGATACTCAGGCTGTGGACTGTCAGAGTTTAATACTTTTTCTCTTATACAACCACTAAAACTGTATAATATTATGAAACAAGCAGTTATATTTCACTGTTAAACACTGTGATAATAACAAACAGACATTAACTGAGACTTTCCATCACTCTCCTTTTACTTTTCATCAACACCATCACTTAAATGCTTATCAAACACAAAGCATACAAAACAAAGACCATCCATGGAGCCAAATATATTTTCATGGTGTGACTGTAGGGTTTACAACATTTCACCCTCTATATGTTTTTATGACTGTGTTCCAAAGTCAACATTAAAAATAATTAAACATTGAATACCTGTTTCTTGATGACGAATTCATCCGCTCCCTCTGCTTTTACGCGCTCGACTTTCTCTTCTTGCTGTTTTGCTTCATTTATGTATGAAATCTCCTCTTTTGCCAGCCTGAAAGGGACGAGAGGGAAAAAACAAAACAGACATGGGTAAACATCCAACACTAGAGATGCAATATGGGCTGAACCATGAAAGGCAGGCTGTGGTGGTCAGTTTTTACAGACTGGGTCATCAATCTTCATGCACTTCCACTGACCGAGGGGACACAGTGAGATCATCTCCCAGAGGATGCAAAGATACACACCACAGCAACAAAACCCTGAACAGGTCATTCCTCCTCACTGCTGCCAAAATATGTCCTGCCAAACCTTAAACTTATTACATGATTTCTTTCTATATGCCTCCAGAACAGATTAAAATCAGAAGTTGTTTGTTGAAAAATGTGCCTCTATGGGACAAAGCTTTGATTTCAAAGGGTGATTTTATTATAATTACTCTATGAGAAGGAAAAATAGATCAGGATAAATACCGTATGTTGCTGTTCGGCTTAAAAATATAAAGATGTTATTCCTGGTCCACATTCCAGTCACAGGGTTCTCACTGGGATTTTTGATAAGCGTAGCAGCGATAAATTTGAAAGTAGTAGCCGCTATGCTGGAAAAAAACATGAGTCACTGTTTATCAGAAGTTTGGTCTGGACAGAGAAAAAAAAGAAAAGACTAAGGACAACAGAGAGCATCATCTTCAGAGTATTTTAAACAACAACTGAGTGTCTTCAGTGAGAGGCTTCTCCAGATCCGGTGCAAGAAAGACTCTACAGGAGATCCTTCCTGCCTACAGATATCAACACCTACAACAAGTGGTTACGAGAATACAAAAATACATGAGTTACTGCAACATTTAATTTCCCTTTGGGGGAAAAAAAAAAAAAAGCATTTTTGAATTGAAAATTTTGTCAAAGATAAAACAATACAAGTACAGTTTATTTCACTGTGTTTAACTTTGAGGCGCTTAATTGTGTGACGGCAATTTAATCCAGGTTTTCTCTTCATCCTAAAGCTGGACAATATTTCAATATCAACATATATCATTCAATTTTCTGTTTTGTTTCATTCAATATTGGTGATATGGCATCAGTCTATTAATACAGCATTTGTTACTGACTGATGTTCCAGGTTTTTATGTAGTTTTAGTTTGTTGTATTTTGGTAATATTTCTTAAATGTTACGTTGGATGATTTTTATAAACACTATAAAATATTTGTCATAGGTTTATATGGCCATCTTTTGTTGGCTGCCTTTATTTTTTATATATCGAAATTATATCTTATCGACCAAAATTAAGAAATGTATTGTGATATAAATTTTTGTCCAGCCCTGCTTCATCCCTACTTAAAAACTGCATGATATAGGCCTGCAGAGTATTCAAACATGCTAAATAGTATCCATTATTGAAACTGCTAATGCTAAAGCTCTGCTAATGCTCTTTAGCTTGCTAACTCCTCTCGGAGTTTAAGTGCTGCAGAGGAACTAACCCTACTGTGGAAAAGATTTTCAGGTTTGCAAAAAACAAAAGGAAAAGGTAACTCAACAAACATTCCTTATAAAGAATTTATTTATTTTTATGGGTTTAAGATAAGTTGTACTTTCACACGACTTATACTTTCACTGCCCTCTGCTTGCGTCTACAGGTTTGAACAATGAAAAATCATTCTTCTAAATATAAGACAATCTATAACCACGAGAAAAAAAAAAAGCCTGATTCTTTAGGGACAATAAGACAACAGAGTTTTACAATATTAACTTAATTAAGAGCTTAATTATGAGGTTTAATGACAAGGTGGGAAAAGCAAAATAAAATATGTTTATTTTAATAAAGTTTTAAAATACAGTTTATTCTTCGTTCATACAAATGTGCTTTTTTTTAACCTTTTCATTAATAATTAAAATTATTTTAACAAAAAGGAAAATATTTGCAATTTAACTTAGTAAATGACCTGTTATCCCTAATATCCAGTTCTTCTCTTCAGCATTAGCAGCTATTAGGCAAACAAACTACCTTTTGCTGTCCATAGCAACTACAGTACCCATCAGCTCACATCTTAACATTATTAGCTGGCCCTTTAATCCACCTCTACCATCTCCCCTCCTCACACTCCTACATAGTACTACTCCTTTTTAGTGATTAATTGATCATCAATTCAGTCCCTAATTTGGACCAAGTCAGGTGGTAAATGGGCCTTCTTTCATTGATTCAGAGTAAAAATGGGCTTGAGTACATTGATAAATTTTGATTATTTATCAATTACAGGCCAAATGGAACTAAATCTATTAAACAGATTCAGGGCCTGATTGGCATAATAGAGTTTGAAAATATCGCTATTAGTAATGATTTCCATCTAATTGTCTTTTTCCGGCTGTGGCCGCTCGTCGGAATGACAACACAAATTTCATTTTTCATAAAATCAGCTGTGTGTAAGTGAGTAATCCTTCATTAGTCAGTCACATTACAGAAAAGCCTTGCCTCTGTGTTGGGCTTGCTCCTCGCCTAACCAAGGAAGCCAACAGCACTCTGTCATATTTTACATCAATTACCCCTTATCGTAATATGGTTCCATCAAGAAGCTTTTAAACAGGCACCATATGCAACGCAGCCTCCTGTCTTCCACTCTCGTGTCTGACGCGCAGTGAGTGATGTCGTCTGTTTAGAAAGAAGAAGGTGGCACGTAGAGGAGGAAAAGATGGAGGAAGGGAGGCTGGAATAATTTAAATAAAACTGAAGGACAGTCTAATAACAAAATGTCCATTCCTCCACCTTCCAGTCCGGATGTTAATTTCTTATTTCTTCCAGACTTGGGGCGCCGCGTGAATGAGGGGTGGGGTCGTGGCTGGTTTTAAATAGACCTGCCACCTCTAACTTAATGGAAAAGGCAGCTCTCTGGAAAATAGAAAAAAAAAAAAAAAAAAAAAAGGAATTAAAGCCAACCGACACACATTCGGCCGCCTTCTCTGGCACTGTATTTTTGAGCCACGATGTAGTCTGTGCTGCGACCGGAATGACAAAGGCAAATTACTGTTGTCATTTTATTAAGGGCATCCGCCTCGCTAGGGCAGAGAAGCACTGACTGGAATGTGAGAAAGCTGCAGGAAATAGACCCGGCTAAAAGAGCAAGGCAGGCTCAGCTAAAGCCTGAATGTATGAAAAGGTGGAGGGACTGAGGAAGGAAGGAGTACAGACTGAGGAATGAGGGCATGAACTTATAAGAGAGAACAACTCTGTGCTTTTAAAACTAACAGTTTGATTAAAGATTCATGTCTTGGAGATGAGAGATTGAGATCTAATATCTCCCATCTGATGCTGAAATAATTTACTTTACCTTAAAGGATAATACAGTAGGAAGAGACTGAGTCTGTTCAGTGCAACTGTAACGCTGCTTTGTTTCCAATGACTTCCCCTGAACAGCATTCAGGATTTTCACATTATTATTCAACCCGTCTTGTGCACATCTTATTATGTTGGGGTTTGGCTCATTCACAAAGCAGGACCGGTCCAAAACGGCAACAATCACAGAAAAATCATTCAGGATCTGTACAGATTTAGAATAGGGCTAGGTTAAAAATAAACACAAAATTGCTATTATTTTTAACCTATATTATGATTTAATGTCGATTTTTTATGCACCATCCACAAGCTTGTGGATATTTTCCTGCAGAGTTTCAGTTTTTTCATGACCTTCAAAGCTTGTTTGTCCAGAGACCATTGTTACAGGTTTTTACAGTAACCTTTGTGTGAAAAAGTGCTTACTGCTACTTGCATGCATGGGTCTGCATGCTAGCTGCAAATCTCTAATTTTCTGTGTGGTACCAAAACCACTGCAAGAGCATTAGCGCCACCTAACAAGCTACAGTGAGACACTTGATGGTTCTGCGATTTGAAAATAGCATTTTATTTTGGGATTACATTTAATTGTCCAGCCCTAGTTTTGAGTCAGTAAATGAGCAGCCAACATCTCTGCAGACTCAAATACATCCTGGAAACAAATTATTAAGACTTTTCCATTGTAGAATAGTTTTGGAATTTGGCAGCTACCAAAGACACTGCTTCTTCCCCAAGGCTGTCTCTTTGGTGAATGCAATGAAAACCGTACAACCTGAGAAGTTAGCTTCTCAGCTGAGAAACAAAAAACTAAGCATATTATATATTACTACAACCAACCTTTGTTTTCTCTATATAGATAAACTAACAGCTCTACATACGCAAACACACACAAACTTTTTCCCCTTCATTTTATTTTCTCTAGTGTTTATAAGGAAATAATGTCTTTAAGGAGTAAGCCTCTGAACAGTACAATTCTGGCCAGTAACGCGGATTCTTACTTAAATTATCTTCCAGAGGATATTCAACATTCAGCATTAAATGTGTGGAGGACCAACAGGTGGGGGGCCTGCCTTATGAAATTAAAATACTTTAAAAGATCTCATTTAATAGCCATCTTTTGTTGTCTTTTTCTAGAAAAGGGTACATTTGGTTTTAGGGGAAAAAACCAAAGGTTCTAAGTGCAGGGCTGCAATTAACAGTTGTTTTGCTAATCAGTTAATCTGTTGATTTTTTTTAATTATTCGATTAATAATCGATAGTAAAATTCTCTTAAAAAGAGTTTTTACATTGTTAGAATGAGCAAAAGAACAAAATGAACCAAAACTTTTTGCTTAAGGACTTTTCGGTAAAGCATGTGGACAGATAAGATTTCTTTTGATCTAATATATATATCTATATGTATACACACACACACTTTTTTTTATTTTATTTTTTTTACAATTTTGGTATCGTTACTGCTCTGAGTGGATTGCTCTGTCAGCCAAATGCCTGTTTTAGACTCTCTATACTCCAGTTAATAATTAATCAGTTACCAAATTAGTTGACGATTATTTCAATAAGCAATTAATCACAATCAATCTGACTAATTGTTTCAGCCCTAGTCAAGTTTAATAATATCAGTACACCTACAATTTGAAAACTACAACAAACGATTTGCATTTGAACTCAGCTGTAACTCATTTCTGATCTTGCACATGCGTTATTCACGGGGGAACAGCCTGAAGCTCAACCAATAACTCTATGCGAGAGATTAGAAGTGAAAGTGCTTAGTGAGCCAAGAAAAAAAAAAAATTTAAAAATTGATTAAAAAATGTTATTAAAGAAAAAAAAACTAAAGGCTGGTGTAACATAAATACATGGAAGTAGTAAGTAAAAGTCTGCCAAAGAACTCAACTAATATTTGAACGAGATGCAAGATGTGCAAATTATTTAAGGAGGCTTTTATCTAAAATCAAGTCTTCATCTTCTACTTTCTCACAAAACATCTGTGTTTATTATTAAATATGTCTACAGAAAACCAACAGGTAGATTTTTAAAAACGCTGTGCTAAATGTTTCATTTCCCTTTCAATTTTATGTATGTGCACTTGTGGATAATAGTTTGAGAATGTAATAAACACAAGTTTTTCCTATTGATAAAAATTCAAACCATTTTGTTTTTCTCTTTCAAAAATGCGTTACTTGACACAGAAACTGCAAGTTAAGAATGTGGCATGATGAATACTGGAAAAATATCGCAAGAAAACAGTTTGTTTCACATCTTACATAAATGTTATTAAGCCCAAAAAAAACATCCTGAATTAAATAAAAATAAATTGCAGTAAATTCTAAGTTCAGAAACTTTTTTCCCCTCACTATGTTCTGCATTTGAGAGAGAGACTGTATTCATATCAACATTAAAAATTAAAATTGTCTTGCTTGAAGACGGTATTCCTTGAAAGTAGATTTTATGTGAAATTTTTCAATGCCAAACACAAAGCAAATTATTGGTTTCTAGTTAATGGATAAAATCTGTGAAATTATTAATGAGGCTCCTTCTGGTACAGATTCTGAAGCATGTTAAAACAGGTCTCATTCCCACATTTAATTACTAATGTACTTTTACAAATTAAAACAACAAATGGATAGTTACTCCTTTAATCATTAGTGGTACATTTCAATAGACAGCCGCAAACAACGTAAATACATTTATCGTTTTATGTGTAAGGAAATAATTTTGATTTTTGCATCATTAGCTGGAACATTGAACATGAACGTTGAGTTATGATTTCAATAATAAAACATTTAGAGTGCTTTTTCTGGCCATATTATTTTTGGAGGTTTTATAACCAATAGGAACCACTAGCAACGATTAAATGCAACGTGTTTTTCAGCAGAGCAGGCAATACATTGATATTAAAATTTTTGCAAAGCACCGCTGGGTACACAACCTGGCATTACCAATGCACTGGTATGTTAGCCCACCTCTTACTTTGGCGCCTTGAGCTTATGCTTTCATATTATAATATTTTACAATTTAAAATAAAAAAAAAAAAACAGCACCGTAATAGTGTCCGATTCGAATGACTAAGATGTGTCTTGATACAGTTACATAAACAGCGACAGAAGCTAATAAAATATATTTTCTTGAAAAGCTATATAGTTTCAACAGGGCCCCAACATCGAAGTACATTAAAAGCGCAGGCGGCAAATATTGTTCCATGTATGGGACGTTTGCCTGTTAGCCTACTAGCATTAGCATTGGAATTCCGCCTTCGAGACTCTTATATAAGCTAACTAAACCTTTTTTTAAGAGTAGCAAACGTTTACCTCTTTACGACGCCCGTTTTGATTTTTATATTTCGTATCCTTGGATCTGCCATGGTTGTAGATGATATAAGAAATCCGTTGCTTTTCGATGCTTTCGAGCTAACTGTGCAGAGAGCAGGAGGTGGCGTGACGACGGACTTCAGTGATGACAAGCTGCTCGCAGAAAAGTCGATCTGCGGAGCGGATTTTTTATAGATTTTTCAGGTCTGAATGGCAGGTCGAGTCTCTGAGCCGAGGGAGCTGGTCTGGACCACTGGCTAACTTGTATTCAGATTAGGTTGAAATAAAATGTACTATATTATATTATATTATATTATATTATATTATATTATATTATATTATATTATATTATATTATATTATATTATATT
>JAUZNJ010079967.1:0-24168 GCA_034780135.1 Jordanella pulchra | reverse complement strand
AAATACACATGTACACTTGTACCACACTGTATTATTTCTGAAAAAAAATAATAAAAATTTTGTTCAAAAAAAAAAAAGAAATGTACCCTGCCAGACAGCTTTATTATAACGTTTTTATCTAAAGGTCTTTACATGAAAAATCAGATCCCAATAAGAGGGATCAGTATTATCATCATTAGGCCAAATATTATTTAAAATATATATTCAAACAGTTTTTATTACATTTAAAACATTTTTTTTTCTTTCAGTCAGGTATTAATTACTATCGAGACTAATTCAGACTCACCTGTAGGTTCACGGTTCTTAGCATCACGCAGGTAGCGTAATGCACATTCATAATCGCCCAGGTGATAGAAGGCGATACCGGCCCGGTACATGGCCTTAAAGTGGTCCCTCTGATGGCTAAGCACCTTCAGACAGTACTCCTTCACCCTCTCATAGTTTACCAACTCAGATTGTAGCAGACAGGCTGCAGGAGAGAACAGAAAAAAATGACAAGAACATGATTATGACAGGGAAAAAAAAACCTTACAATACATTAATTTTCTCACAACCTCCTGCAAAGGTTTAAACGTGTTCCTCTAAGATAGCTCTTTCATAGTTTCGCAGTAAAACTTTGCCTTCTTGGTTTATCTTCTGAGTACACTATAAACAGTGTATTCTAATGTTTTACAGATGACAGAAACGACAACAAAAAAGAATGAGAAGAGACTGGGGGGCCCAAGGCGAAAGCATGGTGTCTCTTTATTTATTGCTTTCACTGGACGTGTCAGGCAAAATAGAGGAATGAAGTGAAACTGCAGCCACAGAAAGATGCAGACAGTGAGGAGCCCCCCCCCCCATGTTTTAATGTCATCTAAAAAAAGAAAGGGCTCAGTGGATTATCAGAACACATCAGGAAAAAATAAAAATTACAACAGTTATCAGTCCTACAAATCAAACTAGCGATTTCTCAGCAGTTCTTACATCATCTTAGGCTGGAGTAACTTTATTATGAAAAGCACACAAGAAAAGTCAAAGACAGCTTTTAGAGCATCAGAGCTTTTAAACGCTGCTGATGGCTCAGATATCCTCTGCTGATCACAACCACACAAGCTTTTATTTCCACCCGTTTCCCTTCAACTCTCCCTCTGTCGCTTCCAATTAATCTGATGAGACATTAGAAAAGAAATCCCTCTCTCTCTAGTTGGGCTTTTCTCCCTTTTCTCTGTAGTATCCACCCCACAGTGGTCCCACACATCTTTCCTGTTTCCTCTGACTTTGTCCTTGACATCTTTGTTAAAATCATGAGTCATGGCACATTAGCTGGCAGCCATGGTGAGTCAGAGGTGAGAGGCAGGCTGGGGAGGGAGGGAAGTGGAGGTGTTTGTGTGGGAGAGTGGGGTTAAAGGAGGGGGGAGGAGGAGACACCTGTGGAGGCGACATGTGATGAAAGCAGTTTACAGCCCTCCACCCACCATCCTCCTCAGAAAACAAAATAATTAAAGTCAAATCAATATACAGGGTGTTTAGTATTTTCTATCAAATGGATTTTGAAAAGTTAGGTCCGGATTTGAGCAGCTTTGACTCAATACATCATAGAACCCCCCTTTTGAGGTTTTGCCTCTATTAACCTACCACAACTTCAAATGGAAATTCAAAACATGGATTTCAAGCTGGACTTTGACTAGGCCAATTTAGCACATTAAAATGCTTTGAGATAATCCATTCTTTCGAAACTTGAACTTTATCTTTAAAGAGACATTATGTAAATTTTTTTTATGAAAAAATAATATTCAAGATGGATTTTGAGGATACTCAGAAGTGACTGGAATTCAGCTCAGACACCAATGGCAACTCCACGTAAGGTGAAAAAGTAAATAAAAAAACAAAAACAAAAAACAATAACACCTTGTTGAGTACAAGAGCCCGTGCTATGAGAATGAGCAGAAGAGTGCTGCAGTTCTGTGTTTTGACCACAGGAGGCAGTATCATTAGAAAAAACTGCACTGCCTCTTTAAGGTCTCAGTTCTTAGGTAAATCATCACATTACTCTCAGGCCATAGTCTGCAGCCTCCAACATGCTTTCTGTTAGAATAGTTGTGCATTTATCAGACAGTGCAATGCTTCCATTACCGTAACTTACAGTGGGGACAGTATGTTTACTTCCATGTGCAGCGTTTCATTTCCTCTGCACATAGTGTCATATGTGCAAGCAAAAAAGTTTCATTTTTCTCTCATTTATCCTGAAGACTTTGTTCCACTTTGTTACTCTTTGGATTTTCTTCTTGGCAATTTAAAGGCTAGATTTGTTAATTGCACAACTAAAAGTAATTCTGTTGACAGATCCTCTCACCTGAGTTGTGGATTTCTGATTTCTCTGCTTGTCCTAAGGTCTTAGATGGGCTTGAAATACATTTCTAAGCCAAAGCCCATGCTGAGAGGCACCAAAGAAAGCATACCATAGCGTGACAAGGTCATTCTTGTCATGCTATGGTATGGAGTTAGACCCAAATTGCAGAGAATCAGGTAAGAGCAGCATGGTGAAGTGAGAAAGATTTAATAGATTACCCGACAAAAATGGTTACAGATGATCTGACCAATAAAACTGGCTGCAGCAGGCATGGATAACAGACAGGAGATGGATAAAGAAAGTGGTGATTGGGTATTAAAAAAAAAACAAAGAATTGAAACTAAAACCTGGATAAAACCCTAAACCTAACCCCAAAAAACAGGTTCAGGGATATTAATTAACTCAAGAACATGTCTGGAAATTGATCATGAGCAGAATGCAAGAATTATTAGAAACTCAACCAAAAAGGCTGAACTGATGATAACACCCCACCTGGAAAACATAACCAATAACAACAAGAACAAGACTCTGCAAAAAAAAAAAAACAAACCCAAACATCTTAATGACCAATCTACATGAAGCTTAAGATTCCCCCAGATCTGTGCACAGATCGGATCTTTTTGAAATAAAATACTCCCTTCTATAACCAAGTCTGTGTCAACAGCCTTTTTCTTGGAGCACTCTCACTTTGGCAGATTAACAGTGACCAAACCAAAATATACAGCAAATGTTCTGCTTTCCTGGATTAGCCTCATAAGATTGTAATTGTGTCTAGTCATGGTAACAAACTTCTGAGGCTTTCAGAGAACATCTGATAAGATCAAATCATACTCTGTCATAAATTATGTACTAATTAGGAGACCACTGAAGGCCATTTGTTGCACTGGATACTGTCAAGGGGTTAGGGAGTACGAGTGCCACCATATTTCTCTGTGCTTTATAAAAACAAAAAAAAAAAAAAAAACATTGGCAACATTCCAATAAAATATCTTAACATTAATTGTTGCAGTGAAATTCACTGTATAAAATTCATACTTTTAAAAGTTACATTTAATTATTAAAACTTTCATAAACAACAGAACCATGAATCAACACAAGTTCCCACATTCCTAATAAATGTAGGTTTCTTTTGAAAGAACATAAGAAAACCTGACACTTCATGTTGTGAATCAGACTCATGACTCAGCCAGGAGCAGAGCAGGGAGGTCAAAGCTGTTTTCCCTCTTTAGTCAACATAAAGCCTGCTCACATCTACTGTAGCAGGATTCACTTCACTCGCCCTCCACCTGTCCTGCACACCTTGCAATTCACACTCTACTCCTCTGTTTGTTTTTCCCAGCACTTAGCAATCAGAAGACTGTTCCTCGCTGCACGCCCATCCATCATCTTCCTCCAGCAGGGACCGGGAGCTGAGCTTTCAGAGGATTCAGTTACAGCCCATAATGGTTTAATGGCTGACTTAGAGGTTTCACTCATACTGACACACTTATATACAACCAATACACACCATCAGTGCATACAGTAGATACAAGTAATCCAAACACACAATAAAAGTGTGAAAGCAACCGCTTGTGCCAACATGGATCGACTAAAATATCTACTTAATGACAAAATCTGCAAGAAGCAGATGACTTTAGCATAAGGATGGACCAAAATTGTATGAGGCCCTTCAAATATACACAGTCCACAGTGTGCAGAAGTGATGAGTGGCTGGCCGCACCCAGTCGGCCCATTAGGCAGATGGATGGAATGCTAGAGGAAATGTAGAGTGTGGTGGGATGCATTAAGGATGCAATAATGATGGGATCATCGGACCACGCTTTGTAGGGGCACGGACCCAATAAACATAGCAGAGTGATTTCACAGGAGCCAAAATGTCTCTGTCACTAAAGACACAACTGTGTCTGGTATTATTGGAGACACGTGACAGCAGGTGCAGCGACTGGGTAACAAGTTAGTTAACGATTAAGGTAAAAGTTTGGAAAGTGTTAAACATGTGGAAAAAGATGGGAAACAACTGACCTTTTTTGTTTTTTCAACTCATTCATAGACAAGTTTGACAAAAGTTCTAAAGAAACTTACCGAGTCAACTTAAACCAGGATTAGCATATTATAATAGATAATTATGATAAATGGAGGGAACTTACTGAGGTACAGTTTCTCTTGAACATTTACACACATTCTCTGAAAAATGTGTCTCATATTCTTAGTCTTTGAAACCCCTCAGTCCTCCTGCAAAATGAAACTTCACTATCAAAACAATGTGAACTCCTCTCAGAGAGTTATTTCATGTGCAGATGGATGGCAGACACAAGCAATCTATTGAAGAAACATTTATTAAAAATATTTGAACACAGATGAGCTCAGCATAAAAAAACACTATAGTGAATGGAAATCACAACTCATTTCTCTTCAGTGCTTGCTGTAAATAGTACAAGAGATTTATTTTACATATATTTTTTTAGATCCTAGCAAACTCAGAGCATAATAAACAGTAAATCTTATATACCACACAGTATTTTATTCGTCCCACACAACAACAAAAAAACATAAAACAAAGTTATACATGGTGCTACAGATATAAAAACAGACGTTTACTGTAGATGTTGAAACAGAAATAAGCAAACGATGTGATATTCTTCAATTCTGGCCTCCACTGCCTGAAAACAGGGGTCTTTCTGCTCAAACTCTGAGCACTAATTGGAAAACTAGTTATTGCTTTGTACAAATATTGCTTTTAG
The DNA here is from genome assembly GCA_034780135.1 of Jordanella pulchra. NCBI lineage: Eukaryota > Metazoa > Chordata > Actinopteri > Cyprinodontiformes > Cyprinodontidae > Jordanella > Jordanella pulchra. Next base: position 19,095 of record JAUZNJ010079967.1, on the reverse strand, counting down.
ATTTTTGAATAATGTTCCTTTCAGACACCATGAGGTTTTACTTATGAGAATTGTGCTTAATGCATGAGAGATGTGTGAAGCGTTTTGACCAAAGCTTGTTTTAGAACTAAATCTATAGAGAAGAGCAGGAAATGGGTTTAAAATTCAGTAGAACTGGTTCAATGGTTTGGTGTGGCTTACATGTTTTGTGTGTAAATATTAGAGAAAAACTGTAAACTTTTCTTGTCATACTGATGATAGGAGTTATGAAAAATAGAAAAGCCCAATAGAAGAATCACAGGCTGCTCATCATCTTTCTTTAGGTTGTTCAGTTTAAGGAGGGTCGTGGAGTTAAAGTATTGTGACCATCCAGTTGTGATGCAGACAGGTGATTTATCTTAATGAGGTGCTTCATATAAAGGATAATAAAGAGAACTGGGTTCCACACTTTACTTTCTGATTCCGAGGGATTCTAGAAGGAGCAATGTGTAAGAATTGTAAAAAATCCTCAAGTAAAGCAGTGTGTTATCGCATATTGCCTTAGGATACCGTGCTTTTGTTTTCTTTGCCTTAAAAAAGAGAAATAAAAAGCACATAGAGTTGAAGGAGTTCAGGAGCCCTACAGGTTGCCTGAAGCATGAAGCAATGTCAAAGACTGTTTGAACAATAGATAAAGAGAACAAAGAGTGAAAAGCAAAAAAACAAGCAAGACAAACAAAAGATGAAAGGCAGAACACATAACAGAATCCAGAAACAGCAGACTTTTCATCACTTCTGTTTCCTGTTTTTCAGATCCTCCAGGTCTAGATGTTTCAATCCAGCCTAATTTCCTTTCCCTGCTTCTCGTCATGTATTCCCTGTAGACCCATGTCCTTCTCTTGGCCTTGCCTCTTCTCCATCATAACAGCAGCTCAGCCTAATTTGAAGCCACTAGTGACCCTGGTGATTAGTCTGCTGTCCATCACCTTGTAATTAGTTCTGCTGGAAGATAATAGGAGTATCAGAGACCCATCACTCTCTGGCACTTACATCTCCTTCATGTCCTCCCTGTTCACAGACCAAAGTTTTCCTCCTAACTGTTTCCCTTCATCCTGTCCTCTATCCTTTAGAAAAGGCCACACTGCTGCAACAGATTTAGTTACAGAGTCAAATGAAGCGTGCATCATTGTGAAACTGCCTCACACATGTGCTCTTGACGTCACAGTTCTTGTTTTACTAAGAATAGCTCCACCCAAAGCGGGTTTTTTTTGCAAATGTCTAGCTGTTATTGAAAGGGACAATAACAGCTCTCCCCAGCACTCACTAAACTTTTACCAGCAGCGCTTTCATTTATCAGTTCAGACAGCTTCCTTTTCTGTCTGAACCCTCTGCTTTTTCCAGACAAAGTATAGAAACCAGTGGATGATGTTGAACTTATTTCAGGTGTCTTAGTTTTTGTTCTCTTCCAGCTCTCCTATTCCTTCTTCCATATTTGATTCTGGTATTTTTAAGTTACATCTTGGAAAAAGAAGCATCATTTAAAACTATGCTTCAGTTTTTTCTCTTATTTGAAGTACTGTGAAAAAAGTGTAAAATACAGATATGTTCTCTTTTTGATTTTGTTTCACTTGCATATTTCAAATCGAATTAATATGAATATCTAAAAAAGATACAAAGGACAAAAATTCAAAAGCTACTTTATTTACCAAAGCATCTTGAACACCTAAACCCCTCTGTATTTAGCAGCAAATCAGAGAAAAAAGTCTTAGGATTAATTAGAGGTGTCTGACTTCCGAAATATGACACAATTAAATCCAAATTCTTAACACTGAAGGTTTGTGTTAAGAAGAATATTATTCTTTTTTTTGTGCTGCAGATACCTGAAGTATTCAACTGCTTTTTTTTTTTACTTTTGTTGATAATGAAATGTCGATTGGATGTAAAAATAAGACAATTGAGCCCAATTTTATGTAGAACCCTCGAACTTCACTCTTATATTGGGAGGCACTGCTTGAAAAGATATAAAAAATGTGAAAGAAAGGAATTTAAATACAAATAATTTATAAAAACATAACATGTCAAGGGATATATGCATTGTTCTAAAAAAGTAGATTGTTTTCAATCAACATTAAAGTAATCAAACGCTTTGGATAATAGCTAAAAGGCTTTTCACATGTTTCCACTGGTATTTTGACATTAAATCTTTTACAGCAATCTTCGAGGCTGGAAGGCCTCTTTCCCTTCACTCGAATTTTTACCTCCTTCCACAGATTCTATTGAAGTCGAGACTATAGCTTCTAGAAAGAAGAAACAATATTATATAAAAAGATTACTCTAATTGTAATCTAGTCCTGGATTGGAATAATTTTGCTTGTCAAGTGTAGAGGTTAATAAAGTAGTTTTTTTTATCACATCAAAGGTTAGAGCAAAACAGAAATATGAAATTCTGGTGAAAACAAAAATTAAAAATGAGATGACAATAAAGAGCACACGGCACTAAAGGGAAGGACATGGGAAAGGATCCTTAATACCAGAAACTGCACCGACAGCTACGAAATCAAGTGTCTTGATGAGCAAAATGAGATTGTTTGTTAATAAAGTAAAATTAACAGAAACAGTCAAATGGACTTTGAAGTAAGAAATAGGTCACAAAAAACACCCCATTAAACCCAAGACCCCCCCCCCCAAAACAAACCCAATAAATGCAACCTAAGGATTATCAAAACCACACAACTCACTAAACAGAAGGAATTGTACTTACCTTTTTGCATGCTTGACGACTTTGCTTAAACTTTTACCAAAATAACTAAAAATCAATCTTTAAAACATTCCTCCTATTGAGTTTCCCACCTCACCATATCTGTTCATTATCTCTCTAGAAATCATTGCCCTGCTGATAAAAACCAATTGTGGATAAGAACTGCTGCTAAATCCAATATATTTATAGAGTTTAGCCACAGTAGATTTCTTATCCTGGGAGAAAAGAGAAATAGAGCAATCAGATGATCCTGTAAACAAGAAAAGCTACTAATCTCAGCTGCTTTCAGCATTTTTGTACAGCTCCTGTTAAATATGACACTGTTCCTGGGAGGGAAGAGATCCTGGACTAACAGACAGGATTTTACTTTCTTGTTCTCTTTTGGAAAAGTTTTTGGTCTGCAATAAAAATGTCTAAGTCCAGCTTCTCTTATGTTAGCAGCTGACCACCATTACTCCACGCTCCTAAAATAGTTACTCAAATTAAGGCTCACTTAAATATTTATACACTGGAGGAAGCTATTAGACGGCGTCACCAAGGAGAAATGATTTAATGGTCTATGCCTCCTATTTTAGTGTGATATTACATTATATGTGTTATATTAGTTTATGTGTTTTAACTTGGGTTCTCCTGTTTATTAGTTTTTTGTGGTCTAGAGATAAAATAAGGGGTAGTTTATGCAGCTGTAATACAATAAAGACTGTTTTATGATAGTAGCTAAAAAAGTATTGAGAAACTTCCTCATCTTGTACTATGAGCAAAAACAGAGTTTCTGATTGTAGATAAGATGGGTTTTATATAGGATAGAGATATCAACCATATTTGAAATCCCTGACTCTGATATAATATTGTTGGAGCCATTATTTGACTGGTGATGTCATCTATGGAAACTCAGCAGCCTTATTTTTATATCAGCGGATCAGTAGTTTCTGCCTACTGCTGTTTTTAAGCCCAAAGGACCCCAGTAGAGTATTTCCAAGAAAAAAAAACAGAGTAGTTTGCTCAAATTGTTAATATGATCCACTCTTATTGAGTTTAAGTAGAGGGGAGGTAAAGATGGTCTTTTTACAATATTTGCAAAGTGGCAGATAAAAAAAGGTTCATATTAAAATCAGCCAAATGGATTTGCTGACAATCTCACTGTGATCTATGTTGTCTTAAAGAGTTTTGCTTAGAGAACTAAAAAAGGCTTTTTTCATCATATCTTAGTGCTAGAAAATCTAGAAACCTTAATGGTCAATGAACATAAATTATTCACAGCTGGGTATTTTGCTGTTTCCTCAAGCAGACAGTAGCTTAAAAATGAACTTTTCTCATAAGATGACTGTATTTGAAGGTAGGCTTTTGTAAAACAACTCTGCACAATCATATCAGTAGCGACGATGGACAACAAATAAGTCCCTTTGACTGCGTACGAGTTAGTAGATGTACAGTTGTTTACTTACAACAAAAAGAATGGAGAGAGATCTTTTGTTTCCAAAACAGATCCTAGAAGTTTGTCAAGTTGGTGAGATTAATGAAAGTTAATGGAGTGGATTTTGTTGTGGTGAAAATGTGGTGCCTTCTAATTGTTTTTAATTCTGGATACAAATTTTCAAGACAAATGACGGATGTTTTTTTCACTCACAGGAATGGTTTTATCAACAACAATTAGCTAGAGAAAGATTTGTTTCTCTGTCGGAGCAAAATGAAAGTCAGCAGGTGGTGAGGAAACCACCTGTAAATGATCTAAATCTAATCCTGCAGATTATAAACCAGAGTCACATTTACCAGATCAAACCATCGAACGATCAAACGTTTAGTCAATGATGTCGAGATCTTGTAGGCCACTTTAGGTCTTTGCCTTGCCAAAGGTAATATTAACATGTGGCATACGATAAAGCGATGATCAAGCCGTTCGTGTAATTATTACTATTGAAAGACGACTGCTCCTCCCATGGAGCTACAGGTGAATCTGTCGATGAACAGAGCTAAAAAAAAAAAGCAAAACCTTCAAGTTATAACTAAATTATTTTATTCTCTTAAGCTTTTTTGTCACTATAGTCATATTCAGTTCAATGCAAAGTGCTTTAAATCCCCAGTATGTTGCATGTCCTCAAGCTACCGATTCTCAGGCTCCTCACTTCCTCCTACTGACTGGATTTTAAATATTCATTAACTCTAGACAGGAAAATTATTAAAACTATCATATACTACAGGCATAAACACAGCACTAGAAATATTATGAAATATGCCCATTAATAACACTGAGAGATAAAACAGAAGTTGAATGTTCCAACTGTTTAAAAACACTTCCTTTGTGGGAATAAATTGTGTTAAAATGTGAAATGTAATAAAAGGTGATTGATGAGGCATTTTACTATCCATGGAAAAAATCTTTTTAAGGTGAGTTTCATACAAAAGGATGATGGTGAGTTATTTAGGAGACAATACCAAGCTGCTGAGGATGAACGTAAGCAGGGAGAGCTGAAAGAGGATGACTAATTGAAGCAAGAAGCAAGAAAACAATCAATCAACAGAGTAGGACAAAAGTAAGTTAAGGGAATAATCTAGAAAACACAAAGAATAGAACACAGAAATTAAAACGCAACAGCATGAACTAATTTAGCAGGACAAAAAGAGTATAAATGAACAACAAGAAAACTGAAAACATAAAGACAGAGGAAACTAAAATCCAAAACACCTGGAAATCCTAATAACCAACTAGAAACTCAAAAGCCTGAGTTTAACACTGGCTCACTCACTGCTGGAAACAATGGGAAAATGTTGTTTAAATAGAAAACATCAGGTGACCTTATGACCACTCATCTTTTAATATAAGCCTCTCATAGTTCTACCAGTCATTTTGCCATTGTCTGTAGTGACACGCAACAAATCTAACCTTCAGGAGCACAAAGCTGCTGTATGTGAGCCATCACAGCAGTTTTATAATCGGATCAAGTGCTCATTAAAATGAACTGTGTAGCCATGTATGAACACTGCATCAATTTACAGATAGCACACGTAAGTGGCTGGAGGGGGAAATGCTCGCTCAGGCTCATCCAAACTGAGCAGAGGGGGAGGAAAGCAGAGTTTTCAGGGGTGCCATTCCTGAGACGGCTGTCAGAATCTAAAGATATATTTAAGTCAAGCAGGCCTGCAGTGACAGTAAATCCAAGGACAAGCTGATAAATGTGATCCAGTAGGTTGGAAGTAATTAACTTTACTCATGGTTTACAACACACCAGAAAGGTGTCCAACCAATGGTGGCAAAGGAATAGGGATGAAGGAGCTTAGGATTCTTTCTGTGACAATGAAAAAATGTTGACTTCTGATGTGAAGTGAGACTGCAGTTAAAGAAATGTAGAAAGAAAATCAGTGTAACAAGAACTTTTGTAATACATTTCACCTGCAGGCAAATACAGGTCAGAGAATCTCTCCTCTGCAGAAACCATTGTTTCATGTTGGCGAACTGCTGTGTTGGCCTTTTGACTATGTGCCTTGGAGCCTTTTCTGAGAATGGGGGGAAATGATTTATATGAAAGAAACACTTTCACTATAGATATTAAATATTATAGCTCAGTAAAAACAGCTTCAAAAGGAAATCTACATGTTTTGAAGCCTTTAAAAGTCAGCATAACCAGGCTGGGTTAGCCCTAGAACCATTAGTGCTGAGGTTTGTGCTCAAGTCTAATTGTGATTTTCCACTTAAAGGTAAAATTGTTATATCCACAGTTTAGTAACCAGCTGAATCCAGTGAAGGGACAGTCTTACTAAGGAGTGTGAATAGCTGACTAACCGCACGACAAACGTGCAGTAAACATGTAAATCAGTAAACTGTGACAAGTATTGCTCATTTTTAAGAAAGAAAACCTGGTAGTAACAGCTGGACCTCTGTGAAATAGATCCCATCACCTCCAGATTTTACAGATACAAGCTAATTATAGCTGTGCTCCTACTCACAGTCTGGTTGCTGCACTGTTTTTAGTTGAAAGTCAACAACTCGATGCAATCAGCTGGGTTTCTTTAGATAGAAAACTTTGAACTACTGACTGTGTGATCTGTAAATTGCATTGAGACGACATGTGTTGTGAATTAGTGCTATTTAAACAAACTGAATTGAATTATAAATTTAAAGCTTGGCTTTTTTTTATCAGAAACACCTCTGATTTCTAACTACCCGAGGACTCTAAAATATTTTTCTCATCAAGTTATCTTTTGTATATGCAGGAATTGTAGGCTTTAAAGGTCCAGCTGTTCAATAAATACAGTATTTCAATGGTTGTTACTTCTTTCACCATGAGAGAATTGCGGGGCAGACACACTTCCCCAGTCTCATTATCTCATGCCTTATTGTTTACAGTTCATTCAAAGCTCAGTAGAAACATACAAAAAAAAAAAAAACAATTAAGACTTCTGGTTTGGAAAGTTCAGTTTAGGCAACTGGACAAGACGTTTCAGCTGTCATCCAAGAGGCTTCCTCAGTTCTAACTAATGCAGGAGAACACTGAGATTATATATTGTAGGTGTACCAAAAGAATTAGGGGAGACGCAGAAAAGAAACAAAAGGTGGCTTTGATCCCTCCATTTCAAACCCGGTAACACCTTGAGAAAAAAACTGGTTCACCCCAAAGGTAAGACACTGACAATGTGGTTCATGCTGTTAAGTGTAGTGAAGAATGCCCAGACCTGTGCATTTTATCCCTTAGTTCCCTGAGTTTGTATAATGTATTTCTTAGAGCTGTAATTCTGTTTATTACACTCTGATGTTATGTAGGCTTCCTCCTGGTTTCTCCCTGTCTCCCCTGTTAATTGTTTCTTCCTGAGCCAGAGCCACCAGTTAATCTGTTTATTCCAATCACCTGTGTCCCCTCGTTAGTCTATTGCCTGCACTTGTTTGAAGCTCCTTTTTTCCATTTTGTTTTTGTTTTGTCACTGGGTCTGTGTGTTTGTCTACAGGACTGTAGCCAAAAATAACTGATGTCCACTGAAGTATAAAAGAGCACAAATGTAAATAAAGCATGCTTTATAAAGTATTACAGATATTTCATAGTAAAAATGTTAAAACTGTTCAAAATGGGCTGCTTAATTCAATTGATATAAACAAACTCTTACCAAAACTTTGGCCTCATCCTCTTTATATTCCTTATATCTAATAACAAGCTTTATACATTTTCATTTTAAACATGTTGTTATGGTTACTCTGATGATTTTTTTATGAGCCTGATTTTTTTGGTCCCCCCGGCACTTGATGTCCTTTGCACAGTGTGTGATGGTCAGTGGGCTCACGCTCACAGCTGAAAAAGACAGAAGGTCTTGTTCATGGTAGCTAAAACCTCCTTTCTTCATGCCCACTTCATTAGTTTGTGTAACTTTATTAAATTCTTACATTTACCTGCTCCCAACTCATTTCAGCATCTTGGTCCAGAACATCGGTACTGAACAACTGTCTTTCAAATCTTTTTTCTTTGAGTTTTAATGGCACTAGTGGGTTGTTTTTCAGACAATAGGCTGACAGGAAAGGGGGTATGAGAGAGGAGGAGAGACATGCGAGAAAGGACCACAAGCCGGATTCAAACCCAGGTCGCCCGTGTCGAGGAGTAAGGCCTACATGGGTCGTGCCATGAGATCTGGATCTACCTCTGCCCTCCAAACCTCAATAGCATCCAAGACTCTCCTTTGTAACCTTCTCATCATGGTCCAGTGTTTCTGCCCTCCAACCAGTTGCAACCCACATCCATCCCTCTCTACCTACTACTCAATTCAGCTCCATTCCTCAATTATCTGCCAGTCCAACACCAGCATCCAGGCCCCAGGGGAAAGACCTCCCGTTCTCCTAGGTCTGCCCCATTCTATCATAATCAGCAGCAAAGCTCGGCTCTTCTACATCTTCTGGTTTTCAAAATCCTTTAAAATATGAAAAGCATATCATCTGCGTAACCATGACTTGGCTTTTGCTTCAGTTATGCTCATTACTCTCTACTTAATTATATTCAAAAACAAAAAAATACACTCAAGTCTGTGATTTTAACTTTACCAAATGTTCAATATTTCAAACTGATTAAAAAACTTTTGAAAGACACTTGAATTACAAATATAAGTGTGAAGTTTTTATATTGTGTAGATCTTAGTAGTGAAAATAAAACTGGGAAAACCCTTCTCCGTAAAAAAAAAAATGCTGGACATGCAAACCAAAGAAAACCCCATGATTTACACTTCCAAGAAAAGCCTTTAACAAGGACAAGTTTCCAATGTTGAGCCCCAGCAGAACAAGCTTTAAAACGTTTAGGGTCAGATGAGCAGAGGCGACTAAGATAGCAATGACCGTAGCTTTTTATCATCAGGGAACCCTGCTGGAAAAAATATAAACAGTCAATTGGTTCAGTTAGGGTGTTAGATGTGTGCAGACAGCTTTAGCAAATTCTCATTACCGATGGCTTATAGAGAAGGATATTTTTCTCCCCCTCACTTCGAGTGTCAGGAAAAGGCTGAATGTCTCAGTTCTCTCTAAGCTGAAGTCAGGACTTTGAACGAGGGACTTGGGGAAAAAAAACAACAACTCGCTTTTGACTGACACTTTCAATTTATGCATTATTTCACACAACTGTCAGCCTATGTCAAATATGAAGTGACAATCCAGAAACATCAGGCCCACAGAAACCACCACAGTCACAGGAAAGGTTTTCAAATTAATTTCCTGAGGAGAAGTCACGTTAGGATGGTTGGGATTCTGCCAACTACAGAGTTTTGAGTTTCTTCTGTCTTTCAAGAGTTTTACACAAAGTGAAGCAGCCTCTTGGTATAAGAAGATGAAAAACCTGGTTTGGTTTAATGTATCCAGATTAAACCAAGCAGTGCATCATGCTGAATGGGAAATCAGGAAAATAATGAGCTAGATACTAGTTTTGCAACTTTTTAAATACCTTTTTGGGTGGACTCATTTAGATTCACTTATTAGAACATATTGACATTTACAACATCTCGTTAGTTTTAACTGTATGGTTATAATAAAAAATGAAAAAGTGTTTTGACTTAAAAGCACATTTTGAACATAACTCTTATGCAGGTATTTAACAAAATTTGCATTAAGCTCAGGGTTTAAATCATTTGTTAAAGGCATTAAGCTTTTTAAAAGCAGATATTCTTTGCAAATAAAAAGATAATGCAATCATGCAATTTTAACACCTGCTAAGTTTATCCTAATATTGACTGAAAATCCAGCATACAGATGAGCTGTGACTAGTAATATCGCTGTCAAGTATTTCCCACGGTTCTAAGTTCAGATTAAGCGGGTAATGATTCATCCTAAAATCTAAGTTTATTTGTAACTCACTGAAAGATTCTGTCTGCAGAGACATGAAACCTGCAGCTCCTGCTCCATTAGTGCGACTACAATACAGTCTAGAAAAGCTGAGCACATCACAGAGTATTGTTATAAATCTAGTTAAAGATGAACAACTTAAAAACAAAAGTAATTATCACCTCATCTGGTTCCGGTTAATCTAGATTAGACTACCATCTGGGGACAGCCGGGACACGCACACCTACCTCCTCTTTCTCTCCTCTTTTTGTACACCAACTCTCCTCCTTCTTTTCTCTCTGACAATCGGCTAAATCTTTTCTGTTTTTACTCCTGTGACAGAACTTATCTGTGCCTTTATTGGATCTTTCAGAGTAATGAGCATCAACAAAAAGCAGTTTGGAAAACTCCTCTTTCTCTTCTTAGAGGTCATAGAGGTAAGTACATGGTCTCTAATTTATGAGACCTGTCCACTTCATCACAGACCTCATTCTCCTCCCTGCTCACTTCATCTCTCTGTCTTCCAGCTCTGAGGTAACCCAGAGGAGCAGTACAGTAGAGGGAGTGCCATCTGCAGCTCTGGCGCTCAACCTTCTCACAGCTCTGCTCTGGCCATCCCTCCAATGGCAGCAATACAAAAACAGAGGGGGGGAATAAAGCACCCAAACCTCATCCCATCTCCCTAGCTAACCTCTCATGACACCTCCCTTCCTTATGCTGTAGAAGTCTTCCTTCTCGCAGCTGCTCAGACAACCCTCATTTCTCCCCATCTTAACCTCTGTTTTACAGTTCTTCTCTTCATCTGCTTCCTCTACAGTCTCCTCTTCTTCTCTATCTCTAGTTGCCCACCTCTTTCCCTGCTGTCTGAGTTGGCAGATGATAAGGAGGAGCTTTCTATTCCTCTTTCATAAGCAGGGGTTGACTGTTCTCGAGCAGTGTGTCAGAGTGCACGGGTAGAAATCCCTCGGTCTTTGGTATTACACACCACTAAGTTTGTTAGAAGGCACCCTCAGCGTCCTTCAGCGGTCTTTGAGAGGGATGAGTTGAACAGGAATTATTAGCTGATAATGCCGTCCTTGGAACTTCCTTCATATGTAGCAATAAAAACCCATTTTTTAGCCCATTCTGAAGGCTTTACACATACAAAAAAATCATTTTGCATTTCAGGATGAATTAATAGACTACAGAGCTGTAGTCTTAAAAGATGTTTAAGCAGGAGGCTTTATTTGCAGGGTTTTTACGGAAGTAATTTACAGTAATGACAGAGCTTAATAAACCATCTCAGGCTAACTTTTGATTTTGTCAACATTTTTTTTATTAAAATGTTTATCTCAGTTTTCTTGGAATGAGTCTGAGCATGAATTTAAAAAAGAATATTAGGTTTCTATAACTTTAAGTGGAATCATTTATAATAATCTCTTATCACCAAAATGGGCTCCACGACTGGAACAAAAAGGTTGCTGGTGTGTTATGAAACAAACAATTTTACACGTCGCCTCTTGCGGAGTCTTTCCCAAAGCTTTGACTTATGACTCATCCACAGATTAAGGCAGGAACAAAGGCAGAGATCTGTAAGGAGTTGATGAAAAAAAATCATGATTTTTTTTTTTTCGAGGATCGCAGCAACATGCTTCCTGTTTCATTCTTTGTAAATTTTCGGAGACATTTGATGCAATCACAGCTTTCTTCACTAGCAGACATGTTTGATGCAAGACCAAACTGCTACTCACATTACAGAGTCTGTTCAAAATCTGCATGTAGTTCTGTAAATGTTCCAGTGTGACTGAGTTAGATGCGTAAAAGGACAATATGGTGTAAACTATGATAAGGATGTATAGACAGATATACTCAGCTGTTTTTTTTTTTTTCATTAAAGTGACTAAGAATGATTAATAGTAAAAAGCGGTATAAATCTTTCATTGCACGCTTGATGACTCAGAAGCACAAAAAAGAAAATCTAGCAGGAATGCAGTAGACAGACTCCTTTTTCAAAAGATGAATGTATATTTCAGAGTTTAGTAGTGTGTAAAAACACAAAAATGTGCACTGGTCCACAGAAATGTGGAAAAACCCAGCACTGCAAGGTGGGGTATTACTTTTTATCTGAGTGCATGTTTGGTGCAGAGCAAGCAAATAATACACGTGTGGAAAAGTGGCCCTCAGCGTGATCCAGTGGCTTTATAATAGAGTTAGAGGCATTTTGCTGACTTAGTTTGTCATGCTTGTCGTCTTTTAGGTAAGGGTCACTTTAAATCAATACAAGGTTGTCCTGACTGATGTCTTTTTGTCCTCTCATACTGATAAGAATAGACTCTACGAGACATGGCGATGTCCCTGCTACTTGGAAAAAAAAACTAAACCCTGACTCTGCAAAAAGGTATAGGTTTACATAAGTACATAAATTTGTTTTACGAAAAAGCCAATTTTTAGATTTCATTTTCTTTTAGTAAACTTTTATTATTCACTACATGCCACAAGATAAAATGTAAACACAGATGTTTACTTTAAATGTCTTTGATATGTTAAATATGATGAGACAGAACTGGAAATAAAGTTGAAAATAAAACTAGAAAAGCACTTGTGGAGTGCAGGGCTCAGCCAAGTAATAAATAAATACCTGGATTCAGAGAATCATTTAAAACAATTCCTGGATCCAGATGGTGATCCGGATCATCACCAGAATTGAAATATGTGTTTCCAGTTACAATAAGCACCTTCTCTGAAAATTTCAGCAGAATCCATCCAGAACTTTTCTAGTTATTTTGTAAAACAGAATGCGAAACCAATGCCGATGAAAAACATAACCTCTTTGGTGGAGGTAAGTTAGTCACGATGGTAACTTTGCAGCAAAAATGATCTATTTCTATAAAAGCTTTACTTAGAATGTTAAAAAGCAGACTGTAACATTTACATCTACTAAGAAATTATTTAACAACTGAGTCTATTTTAATTTAGTTTGTTTGAAATTACATTAACAGGACCGACAAAATTAAATGTGATAAAATGAGAAAAAGAAAAAGTCATTTAGTTGGCTGCACAGCAACATTACATCTAAAGGCCCTGCTTAGAACACAGTTAATCTATCAGATAATCTTAGTTTTTAAAGTTAATTCAGCAGCTTATAAAAAGTACAATGTTTAGTGTTTTCTGACAGCTAGTCAGCAGGCCCTAGGTGTATCCTCTCCTGCTGCTCATCATGCATAATACTTGTGCTGTTGTGGTCTAAAAAAACATCTATAGTGTCAAAACCTTATTTTTTTTGTTGATTATCATGAAGTACCTCCATACTCAGTTTTAAGACCTTAGTTCAAATGAAGCAAAACAATGACTAGTCAAACATGACTGAGGTGGGAATTGAACACAAACACATTCAGGTGTTGCTGCTGGCTGCAGCCCGGGGCTTCCTGCATTCACAGAAGTTTGACAAAAAATAGTCTATTATAAACATGTTCTTCACCTTGGGAGAAAAGCTTAGTCAATGCATCTGTGTTTTTTTGTCCTTTCAGAGCCAGACACACACAGATGCCATGGGAAGAGCGTGCTTTCATCATGGCAACATCAAGAAGCTCAGGTGTTCACATACATACAGTGTGTTTAACATGTCAGCAGCAGGTTTGGTAAGAATGGGAGAACAAACAGTGCCCCTTTAAATAGCTGCACAGGGCTAACATGGCTCCTACTGTGGCTCTTAATGCAGATTGTGATTGTTTTTGTTTTACTGGTCTTGCCTCAATTACCTCTATGTTACTTCTACTTACTTAAAAGGAGTTTATGCTCCAAGAAAGATGCTAACAATTTGTAACTCCTGTTTAACTGATATCGGGTCCCATAGTGTCTGAAAACCTTGTGAATAGAACAACTTACACATGCTAAGGGACAGATGCCCAGTCTTAGTAGGCCTATGGTAATGTTGCATTCCTACACTGAAGGGCATTAAATAGAGACCTATTAACCAAGCACAGATGTTCTTGGACTGTGAGAGGAAGCCGGTATTTCCAGAGAGAACACATGCACATGAGGGGTGAACAAGGCTGAGAGGTTTTTGACTTAATTCAAACTCATCACTATCAAGACATTTGGACTTCATTGCAGAAGCATATTTTGCAAGATGGTTAATAGAATAAAAGGTCTCAGTCTTAATGGAAAATCTTCAGCAAAACTAAAAAAAATCCAGCAAAGAGCTGGCACAGGATCTTAGGGAAGCACTTTCTTTCAACTGATCATGTATTGTTAGTTTTCTGGCTAATAGCTCTTGGGTAAACTTTACAGGCAATAAAAGATTTTTTCTGAAAAAATATTTACTGATCCAGCAAAAGAAATAAGGATCAACTCTATCTATGTGACCAAAAAAACTTTAAATTGTTCTATATCATTTCTTAACTTCTTAATTTCTTAACTTCATTACCTACTCACTTAAGTTTGGGAGCTTTTTTATGTCTTAATGATTCATTGTTAAGTTAATTAACTTAAAGTAAAATGTAAGAAACAAAAAAGTAAAACATGAAGAAGTAATGATGACTCATGGGTTTAGTACGGCGCTCTATAAATGAACAGGTTCTGAGGGTAAATGAAGGTTCACAAGAGGTCTCTGGTCTGTTGTTGTGCATTCACACACCCAGGACGTGAATCAGCAGAGAACACAAAGCATGAGCAATAACAACAAAATAAATGGGAACAATCACAGCAATGGTTGCCATGGTGAATATATAACATGGTGAGGTGCTAGCAGCCTACCCATTTGCCTCTTATCTCTTCACTGTCCTGCTGCACATCTCCTCTGCATATTCTTTCTCTTGGTTCATGCTATGTGATGTCCATTTTTCAGTCTTTAGTCCCCCCCCCCGCCACTCCCTTCACTCATGCTCTTTTTTTCCCCCTGTTCTTCTTTCCCTCGCTCCCTGCCCCCTCCCCTCTCCTTCTTTCACACCACAGTGGCCTCCCTACAGGCACCAGACAGACCCTGAATTCTGCACAAAGGAGGCGACCTTCAATGCATCATGGCAAACTGACTGGACAGATCCTGGCACAGATATAACAAACAACATCACCGCTCTCAATCTGGGCAACACAGTCCTAACAATACTGTAATACAGCTTCTGGGAAACACACAATTAATCACTTGTGTCCTCACTTCCTATTAAGACTTACTGTCAAAACTGCATAGCGAACTGTCAACAGTCATAATAAACATTTTGTTTTTTAAATTCTTCCTTTTTATGCTATACCAAAAACAATGAGAAATTTAAAGTAAAGTATGAGGTTAAAATAGCATAATAATGTTTTTCTTAGGAGGTCCAGTTTATACTTTGCTGATTAATGAATGTAGCATAAAATAACCCAAAACGTTGTCAATAACTCTGGAAAAAATGTGATATAAATAATGTAAAAAAAAAGTACATACTAGTGCAGCAATGAATGCTTTATATTTTATATAAAACCTCACAAAAAATCTCTAAAGATGCATTTTTTTAAATAATAATGAGAGATTTAGACTTTATCTTGAAATTTTTTTCTGTCTAGAAAAATACGCAGTATAGCAGAATGAAAATATGAGATGCAGTTCTAAGAATAGAAGTCTTAAATAAGCAATCAAACGGACAAATGTACAAAGAAAGGCATTCTGTCTTGAGTTCAAAACCAATGCTAAAAGGGGGAGGGTGAAAGAAAGATCTAATCAGCAAGAGTTTTTGAGAACAAGAAAAAGAGAGTCTAAGGTGGTGAAAACAATGAAACCCTGGAGCCAAACAACTTCCAGTTAGTACAGAAGAAAATCAAATCCCAACTTCTGTTAGAAAAAAATCATAATTCGGTGATTTGGTAAAATTGCACAGCCTTAACAGGATGTAGGGAGTTGGACTCCCAGATAACGACTATACACGGTTCTAGTTCAACCTGATGAATTCAGGCCTCAAATAAACTCTAGCCGCTATTGACAAAGTTCTGAGTGTTAAACCTCTACATCACACCTAATATTAAAAGCTCATAAAGAATAAGTTTAACTGCCTATTCAAACTTTTTCCATAATGTTATGATTTGCCAGACAAAAAGTGGTTGAGCTTAGCTCCAAATAAAGACGATGGCAATATAATTGCCAAACTTGCCTTAGCATGTGTTCAGTAGGAAGATTTTAAACTCCTCTGTGACTTCAGGTTCCTTTGAGGCCCCTAAAGTAAGCAGGGAGCTCTTAGCAGCTGGAAACTTTGCTTGTATTTCAGAGAGTGGTAAAATATTCTGTTAGCTGCTAACAAAACTGTGACAAACCTTTGTTGTTTTGAGGTTACTTATGAATATTCAAATCATTTCCAGTAGTTATTTGCAGAATATACATAAATTTACTATAAGTCTCTTTAAAGTAAGGAATTTACATCCAGTAAGATCACTATCTCCTTTTAGAAAAGCCCTGAAGATGATGATATCATGACATGGTAAATTTCCAATGAAACAGACTTCAATTGTACAGAAAGATTTTAAAAATATATTTTTAAGGGGGAAAATGTTGGTTTTAAACCCAAATAAAAATGTGTTTATTCCTTTTTCCCAAGTTTTTTTCCTTCATTTTAAAACTTAAAATTGGAAATGACACAATAGATATTTGTGAAGGAGAAATCTCCTGTGGTCGTCATTTATTAAATATGTTATCTTTTTCTTTTTTGTAAAAAACATCACGCAATGTCTATTGCTGTAAATTAGTTTTTTTAGCTCGACTGAAGTCCTTTTTAAATCACATATTAATTAACGCTAATTTTAACAGAAATATATGCATTTGACGTTTTTAAATGCAAAAAAAAAGTTGGTTTTTTTTTTACACGATTTTCCAAAAAGATCAACAACCTATGGTGGATATATGTTTAATATGTTATCTTTTTTTAAGTTCACGTAATGTTTGCAGCTCTAACTGAGTTTTATTTGCTGAAGTAAAAAAATGCTCTATGGATTTGAAAGGTTGCAGACCCCTGTACTAAGTGGACAGAAGCCCGTGCATATAACCAAATGAGTTATAAACAGATATTAAAGGCAATAGGAAGTTTGTGGGCAGTGCAGCGCAAAAAAATCCTACAAACTTGACTGAACTATGTTCCTCTGTCAGGAGGGATAGATTCGAATCCCTGTAAACTATTCTTTGCATATTCTTCAATATTCTCACGTTGAAGAATATGCAAAGCATTTGATTCAAACTTGCTGAGTTTAAAAAGCAATTCAAACACATACTATGGAAATGTCTGCAAAATTCAGAATTTAAAAAAGTTTAAAAAAAAAGTAATTTCTCTTTCTTTTAACTCTGTTTTTTAAAAATAAAGACAATGTCAGTAATCCTGGCCTGAAACAGTAAACATTTTTACTTGTTTCAATATTTAATATTCAGAAATAAGAAATGAGTTATCTTTTCATATAATCAACATAGTTATCTGGGTTTAACAGCACTTCACAAACAAAAAAAAATCCCAAATATTTTCTCGCAACGAGAAAATGAAAATAATTTGTTATTAACGCTGGTTTGTTTGGCTCTCAGGATACTGGATCTTGGAGAACAGTGTGTGCTAAAGTTGTCATAACCAGATCTAACTTGTTGCATAAAAATATTGACTGTTATAACGTTTTACAAGGATTAATTAATAACGTGTTTACAGCGATAAATTAGACTGATGAGGAATTGGTGAAAAACTGATTTGATTTGTAAAATTGGCGCACAATTTGTTAGAGCTGACATCTTCCATAAAATCGGTACACTTTGTTCATTCCTGGAAATAAACAATACGTAGTTTTCCTCCATCTCGGCAAAAATAACTCAGCTCTCTGTGAACCCGGTGAACCGGAGCGAATAGTGTCAGCAGGATCCACCGGGCCGAACCATCGCTCACCTGTCAGGCTGTCGTAGCACTCGATCTCGGTGCTCTCCACGGCTCTCCGCTGCTCCTCGGTCAGCTTGGCCGCGGCTTGACTCAGCAGGCTGACTTCGGAGCCCGTCGTCCCGTCAACAACATGAACCCCTTTGAGCTGGAGCAGAGCACGGTGGTACTTCCCTATCGCCTCTCGGAACTTCTTCTCCTTGTAGCAGCGGTGACCCTCCGCCTTGAAGTCGATAGCTTTCTGGATCTTGAGCTCCATCTCCGTTTCGGCAGAGCCGGCTCGAAACCCTCCGTCTCCTCCTCCCCCTCCACCGGCAGCCGCTGAGAGGCTACGACCTCCAGTCTCCGGGTAGCTCTTAAGGCTTTTTATCGGGTGTTGTTTAGCTTCCATGTCCCTCAGTGAACGCAGCTGGAGTGGGCCATTGTGCTCGGTGTGTTTCGTCTGGGAGGACCGGAGCAGCGTGCTGTGCATAAAGGATGCGGTATCGGCGGAGGCAGGCGGCGGCACCAAACTGTCAGGAAGCGTCGATAAAACAAAGGGAGAAAAGGCTCTCCAGACACGTCTGCAGATGGTCACTTATTCTTCAAAGAATAAAAGCTTAAAAAACACAAAAACTATCTACAGGAAGCACGAGGAAGCATCCCGTAATCACCCAAACGTTACAACCGTCGAAAACTGAATTCCTCCTTCTGATTTCGCGGAAGGATGCTCCTGTGGTTGGCACGCGCAGCTTCAGCACCACAGACAGCGCGCGCGCACACGAAACACGAAAGCCTTTACCGCACGGCTTCATGGGAGAAAAATAAGTCGTGAGGCGTTGCTGCGGAAGATTTTACGAAAAGTGAACAAACAAACACGTGTTATTAGTCAAAATCAATTATTTGCTTTCCTACAAACAGAATAAGATGTTTGTTAATAACATTTTGTCACAGTACGCAATATGCATTATTGTTTACTTGTAATTGGGATTTATCGTTAGTTTTAATGATAAAACATATATAAGGGTATGATTAAGGGTTTATTTATAGGCCACTACAGTCAACAAGAAGCACTTGATGGTTTCAAGTGATAAGGTTTTCAATGAGGTATAAAAACAGCATAAGGCTGTATGCGACAGACAGGAGAGACAGACAGCGACCTCAGCTGGACATAGAGTAAAATGCATACACAGAGCTCGCATCTATCTATCTATCTATCTATCTATCTATCTATCTATCTATCTATCTATCTATCTATCTATCTATCTATCTAT
>JAUZNJ010079956.1:4972-24171 GCA_034780135.1 Jordanella pulchra | reverse complement strand
TATGCAACAAAATTTCGTTCTGTATACACCTTGTGCATGCAAAATGACAATAAAGATTTTCAATTCAATTCAATTCATGATAATACTCTAGTAGGAGTAAAACGTTTGGTGCAATAAATTTATTTTAGGATATGTATCTATGGGGTTAGATACAAACATAGATGCAAGTGTCTAAATTTGAAAATGTAATTTTGTCATGATTCTGTTCACCAGTTCTGATCTAATCATCTAATCATCTCCACCTGCTCCGCTGCTCCGCTCTCAATCAACTCTCATCAGTACCACCTGCACTCCTGCCTTTATAAACATGCCTCAGACCAGAGTCTTGAGCCAGATTATTTCAAGCCTTATGGTGGGTCTAGTCCAGCGTGCCTTCTGTCTCACTGTCTGATTCTGGTCCGTTTTCCTCCTGATTCTCTGAGCTGTGTTTGGTATGTTTTTTGCCTTGACCTGTTTCTGCGCCTTCTGACCAGGTTTTTGGATTACGTTCTGGATCTCTGAGTCTGAGTAAAGCAGCAAAAGTTAAGCCGGGGGTATGATGGTGTCTGAGACTGGAGGGGTCTGGAATGATTTGGTTTCTAATCTGGGAAACACTTAGACAAGCAGATTATTTGGCAGAGTCTACATCATTCCTTCGTCAACCTTCTGTTCCTGTAGGGATCCTGTGAATCAGTGAAACAGGTCTTTATCTTGTCATCTCAAACAATATCTCCTCCTTTTCATAAGTTTCCTCCACTTAGCCACCAAACACATCTAGCATCGAACAGTCATGACAGTCATAGCTGTTTTGCAGTTTAATTACTTTATCAAATAAAACATAAAACTGTGATTTTTTTTCTGCTTTTTGCTTAGGCTGGTTTATTTCTTATAAAAACTGTTTTCCTCCTGTAAAATGCAAAGGAAAAAGAAATTAAATCTGATTTCGGTTTCTGCCTCTGTTGGCCCCAGATGAACATTTTGATCACAGAGAATTATGCATGGGTCGATTTCGTTCCCTTCCAGAGCCAGAGCAAAACATTTGACAACTATCATGTCCAGTGTATTTGTTCAGACTGATCCTGCTCTTTATTTTCTTCTTTTTGTGTTAATTTAACAATATTGAAGTAATTAATAATTCATATTTAACAATATTAAGTAAAAATAAAATGGGGGTTTAAAAGATAATCGAGCACAAAAAATGGTGTTAGATAGGTTGATGAACAAGAACAATCATGGTTCTGATAAGCAATAACAGAATATTTTTTCTGCAAAAGCATCTATATAGATGGAAACTCCTCATCCTCAGGGAGTGATTTAGAAGAAATTTAGAGGAAAAGAAAACGATGAAAGCCGATGACACAATATAAGAAGATGTGTACTCTCTCATCCAGGAGGACCGAATCCTGCAAAGTCAGTAACTGGATAAAATCAGCTGGTTTTTCAAACATTTGACCAATCTGACTGTATGATCCTATTGACTTGATGCCATTAGACATACAGTTTCTAAAGGAAAAACCCACTGCACATCACCCCAAAAACACCATACCCCTGAAGAGAGGAGGACCAGAAAAATGTATTGAGAACGTTTCAAAAGGAACATCTACTGCCATTAACCAGAATGGTAAATGGCATGTACTAACATAATGCTTTTAAAGTCCGAAGACTTGAGCAAAGTGCTTTACACTACATTCAGTCATTCACCAAGTTGATAATGACTAGCTACACTGTAGCCATAGCTGCCTTGTGGCTGACAGAGACTGTGTGAAAGAATGGGCCAGAATTAAAATGTTATTAACAACAAAAGCATTTAGACAAATTATTAAATAAATATCCTTAATATGTTCAATACTTTTACCCCGTATAATTTCACATTATCACACCTAAAACCGAAGGCAAGGCTCTGGGGATCTTCTCACACGGCTGTCACAACTTCCCAGCTCAGGAGTGTTCGTCCCCAAGGTTTAAAAAGCAACAGGACTTCAGTGATGGATAAGGTCTGTCCTGGGTATATCAGGTCTCTGGATGTTGTTCGGCTGGCTCTTCAACATTGCATGGGAACAGAGGGCTTGTTCCAACTAAATGGAGATCACACTTCTCAGCCTCCCCAGGACATGGCAGGGTCCTGGAGAGGAGAGTTGGACTGAATCTTAGGATTATTTTTCATTATTCACGTATTTGCTTGTTACACCCAAATATTACCTGCCCGTTAAGCCTCAACACTCATGTTTTTTCAAACAGTTTAACTAATTAGGATGGCTCCTCTGTGCCGATTAAAAAGATGACTAAAAAATAATCATCTTCATTATGTACGTAATTGTCATGTTGGGTTTAGTATGCTAAACCCACATGCAGAACACCACGACAGGAGAGAGTAGTCAGCTTAAGTAGATTTATTATATTTACAAAGAACAGATAGAGCTGCAACAGAACCGGGTTCAGGGAAAGCCGGCAGGAGCAGGAAGCAGCAGTCACTGAAGGGGGGAAGCAGAGTGATGAGTTCGAGTGGTGTGGGAATCGGGAATGCTGAGCTGATGGTTTGTTTCTTACGGTTTGGTGATGGATCTGAGTCTTGGAGGGAGACTGAGGTAGTCCGGGGAGTGAGTCTCTTTTGTGGTCCAGAAGCAACGTAGGAGTGCGGTGGGGAACTGACAGGTCGGCTCAGGTCCGACTGAGACACAGAGGAGAGATTCGGCTGCCAGTCATGGGAACCAGGAGAAACTGGTGAATAACAGGGAAGATGGGTCTCGGAGCTCAGGCAACCAGTGGGTAAATTCCACGGCGTCACAAGGAAGAACTCAGGAAAATGGAAGACAGCCAGGGTCTGACCGGTGGATCCAGGATATCCAAAGGATCACCTAAAGGCAACAGGGAAACAGAGACTCTTGTTACTAGGAAGCACAGAGCAACGAGGAGGAAACGCAGAGACACGCTCAGGAGGCTTTGTGGTACCATTACTGGCAAAACACTTGGGTCCTAGGGACTGGCAGGGCACTCCTCTTATACACTGCCTGATGAGGCTTGATGGGACACAGCTGTGCCGCTGGGACCACACCGCACTCCATCCAGGACCTGGCGCCATCTGGTGGTGAAAGAGGGAACAAGGCACACAGGAAAAACTCCACAAAAGAGAAAGAGGATCCCAGAACATGACAGTAATAAAGTTGGGCGACTCAAAGAATCTTTCAATGATAGGCTCAACCTTTAAAAGATTTTTTTTTTAAGATTGTTTTTTTTTTTCATTTCCTTTTTGGACCTACCGGTTAAGATGCAGCTTTCAACAACAACAACAACAAAAAAATGTTGTATTAAGTAGTACACAAAATCTCCCTCCAGCTGCAGCATTTTTCCTCCGGCGATTTACCTAAACTTGAGACAGAAATAAATAACTAATCCAAACCAGACACCAGCTGGTTTTTGGTTTTAAATACTCATGCCAGAACCAGAGAGAGGCAGTTTTTTTTTTTTTTAAAAAAAGGTGTATAGGTCGCTCCGTATGTTACGGATTTGATACAACACAACAAACAAAATCACAAAAAATAAATGATAAAAAACGAAAATCTCCTCCAGTGAAGCTGTCCGCTTTCTAACTCAGTTTTCAGATTTTCGGCATTCATCTAAGCAAATGAATAACGATCAAACTATAATGCATCATAAAGTAGTCAAACGAGTGGGAAAGAGGAAAATATTCCCACTGGAAGAAATGTTTATACTTTTGACAAGAAAACAAGCCTGTTTACCTTATTGGGTTTTAGCAGTGTGAGCAGGTGGTTAGTAATATTACCAGTGGTGCAGAAGACTCACTCTGAAGGGGGTTTGTCTTTGCCCACAATGTCACTTGCTCAAATCTATTGTCCATCGGCA
Source organism: Jordanella pulchra (assembly GCA_034780135.1). NCBI lineage: Eukaryota > Metazoa > Chordata > Actinopteri > Cyprinodontiformes > Cyprinodontidae > Jordanella > Jordanella pulchra. The sequence goes on along the minus strand of JAUZNJ010079956.1, from coordinate 20,331 downwards.
TTTGTTGGACTGACGAATATCAAATGGAGAATGTTGACATATCGCCCAACTTTAGTAGGTAACAAAGATTTGGGAATGGAATGGAGCATAGAGACGGAGCGGATTATTCTTAACAGCTCTCTATCTCTCTCACTGTGCGTTCAGATTGTCCTTGATCTAAGAACACTCTGTTATCTGTGAGGTCTCATTTACAAACATGTTTGGTGTAATGATGTGAGATGTGATGATGTGACAGGGTGGGAGCCTGGAGACGTATAAAAGGCTTCTTTAAACTGTTATAAGGAGCTGCTGCTGACTCTCTGACGAAGCAAGCCTGATGGTACCGTCATATCAGTGCAAACTCTCTGATCTGAGTAAGATTACGTTTCTGTAAAAGCTATTGTCGTGTTTTCTAGTCATTCGATACATAAAGCGTATAAAGGGTTATTTAAAGTGTTTGTTCCGAGTGGGCGTGCAGGTGGTGCAGTGGTTAGCGCGCACGACCCATGTATGGAGGCCTTAGTCCTCAACACAGGCGACCCAGGTTCAAATCTGGCTTGTGGTCCTTTCCTGCATGTCTCTCCCCATCTCTCATACCCCCTTTCCTGTCAGCCTACTGTCAGAAAAACAAGCCACCAGTGCTGTAAAAAAGCTAAAAAAAAAGTGTTTGTTCCGAGTAATCTCCTCTCAGGTAGCTTAAAGGTTTAAACACTAAGCTTTTCTTTCCAGTGCTCAAGGGTTTATGGGAGTTTGCTCAACTGGTCCATATATATTTTGTGGACCTAGAGACGGCATAGGCCATGTTGCTCTATTGACCTTTGGGAGGTACTCCAGGAGTACAGATTAACAGTTGGGGCCATTCGGTTGCATTGCCGGCAGTAATATTCCCAGTGCATGTTGGACTCTGTCAGGGCTGCTGTGCTTTCAGACCTGTTATAAATACAATAAATATTTAAATATGCAATCAATATGTCCTGCTGATCAAATGAAAAATGTTAAGATGAAACTTTGTATCTTTAATAGTCTCATTTGTTTTCTAAAGTTAGAATACAGTAAGTATTAGTGCTACCAAATATTAAGGAATACGTTCGGACTTCTTAATTCTAAGTAAGGGAAAGTCTTAGTCTTCCTTTGTTTGAAGCTGTACGAATAAATGGAAAATTCTGGGCCTGTAAAGTTAACAGGCTGCAGGCTGAGAACCAAATACAGTAAATAAAATGTGTTAAAGGTTGTCTGTATCTTCAGAAAGACCCCCATTCAAAGAACAACAAACACATTGACTGAAAGGAGAAGGATGACTGGTGTTAACATTCATTATTCCCTCTGTAGTTAGCACCCTGCCTGCTGTAATGACAGCAATTCAATTTCACAGTAAAAACCAACAGAGAAAGTCTGTGACAAAGCTACTTCAGATTAAAATTTCCCTGTTGACAGCTGAGCACTGTATTCCATCACAATGGAGACTCAGCCTACAGTAAATTGAAACCCTGACTTCATCAGACGTGACTGAAGAAATATTATGGGAAGCTCGGGGAGCTGAGACAGACGGAGCTAATGTCCTTTGAGATGCTGCAGTCTGGAGGAGGGGCTCCTTTCTGCAATACCGTTTATCTGCAAAGTGAGGAGTGATGATGAAGAGCATTAAGAAAGGCTTAAAGCCAACCTGCTGGTAAGCCAAAAAAATGTTCATACTCCTGGCAGATTTGGATTTAGTTTTGTTCAACCAGCAGGTTACTGTGTTTTTGCTTGTGTTGCAGCCTATTATCCTCTTGGAGACACAAGTCTCCCCAGCAGTTAATAAGATGGCGCACAAGAGGCATCAATGTGGGAAAAAAGACAAATCGAGGTTTTATTTACGTTTAAACAAAATGAAATGTCTAGAGCTTTTGAAAATTTCCCAGTATTCAAAAGAAAAAGTAAATGTTGCAGAAGGCTTTGGCTGAGACGTGTAAACCTGCTGACCCAGGCAGAGAAAGCATGAGGCATAGGGTTTGGATTCCAGCAGAAAAGTTCAGAGAAAAGTCTGGATCTTAAAATCATCCCGAAATAAGTAATCTAACCCTTCAGCTGCCATTGAAAACAACAGTTAGGTTCAGAAAGCACGGGATCTTATGCTTGGTCCAGTTTCAGTCTGGATTATTGTGTCACAAGGTGTGAAGGTGGAGCTAAAACAAAAGAGACAGCAGTGAAACGTGATGATGTAAAGAAAAGGGCAGAGATAATAGCAAAGTGACTGAAGAAATCACCAAAGAACGGGAAGAACCAGAAAGCTTAAATATACTGGGGAAAGTGAGCAAGACATAGCAATGCAGGTGAGAGTAAGGAGGAACATCTGTTAGCAACACATGGAGAGAAAGCTGGGGTGGGGGGGGTGAATAAACAGGACCAGAACTAAGAGAATAACTGATTCAAAATAAACATGGAACTAAAACTGAACTAGAACTAGAAAACATGAAGAAAAAAGGAAGGATCATATATGTATACACAGCAGGATCATGAAAACATCAGCATAAATGGATATGAATGGATGAAATAGGATTAGCTTCTTTACTATTGATTAGCCCGCCGTGTAATAATTAAAGCGGTCTCAGCCGCAGGGCTGCTGCAGCGTTTGCTTGTGGGAGAGTGTGATGAATGCCAAGGTCCCCAAACCCATGATTGTTCCACTCAGCACAACTGCACCAACCTTAGCTAACAGCAGGTCTGTAAGAGGAACCATGGAGGAACCAAGACAGGGTTTACTCAATGTGTTCGCCCTGACAAGTGTGTCTGTGATGGTTTCTTTTGTTTTTTAAGTGTAGTCTCCTTACATGCTTGCCAGTGTGAATATTCAAACACTGCATGCATGTTGTCTGTGCTCCACTCAGCACTTAGGCCACCATCTCCCTGAGGCGTAATCTCTTGATTTGTGGGATTGACCCCTCTTAATTCTGTGGAAGAGAACTGCTGTGACAGCAACACTGAATGGATTTTCAATGCGGTCCACCTGCTCTAATAAGTTTAAGGACAACATCCTCCTCTCCGCCACATGCACACACACCGACACACACGAAGGCGGAGTGAGAGGATAGGGACTGATCACATGTGCAGATACTTCCAAACAGAGTGAAGTCAATGGCCTGGTTCCACTGATTGAATTCTTCCACTCTGTCACCGTGCCCATTCTCAGTAAATGTGTCACTTAAGTCTGATTCTTCTGATCGATGTCCCATCTATGAGCTCTGTCTCGGTCGGCTCATCCCAGGACATCTTCATTAGAGTCGTGATGCCTGAGCTCATTCATGGTGCACAGACATTAAAGCCTGTTAAACCTCTAATCCATCAGTCTGATTCTCCCTGCCAAAAACATCACATCACACATTTGGCAGGTTGGCTGGTCCTCTAAAGTATGAAGATAAAACCTGTAATCTTAGGCTGTGCTTATTTTTTCCCCAGGTAATCACTTCACAGTCTCTGGAAGCAGCAGGAGGCTCTTTGTACCTGAATGAGAGATCATTCAGATCAGAGAAGCTCAGGTAGAATCCTGCAGTATCTCTGCAATGCTACTCAGGAACATAGGAGAGAAGAAATGGAGGGAATATTGGATTTCATGGCCTGTCATTACATGGATCTATATTAAGCCTCTATAGGAAAACATCTGAGCACCAATTTGTAAAATGTTATAATAAACAAAGCATGAATTTCCTGAGCTCGAATTTTACAAAAACATTTAAAAAATGAAAATCGTAAAGAGTTTAATATTTTTGTTACTCCATTCAGAAAGTTATACATATTTTAATGATCAAATATTTAAAGTTTCAAGGTATGAAAAGGTTCTCTAGGTTCTATGGCTTCTCTGGTTTCTATGGGTTCTGTGGGTTCTATGGGTTATCTGGGTTCTCTGGGTTCTATGGGTTATCTGGGTTCTGTGGGTTTGTTGGGTTCTCTGGGTTTAGGTCAGTGACCTTGCTGGCCTGTCAATCAAAGGAACACAATAGGTCTGCAAGACAAGTGACAAGTCCTGCTGGAAAAAGAAAGGATCCATATGAAGCTTGTCAACAGGGCATAATACGTATAAAATGCTCAAACATTCCTTGGAGATGGTTGCGTTCACTGTGGACTAAAGAAATCAGTGAAAGCAGAAATGTTCACACAGCATTTTTTAGCAACATGGGGACTGAGCCTTTTGTCTTTCTTCAGACTTGGAAACTTTTATTTCCAAATGAAAAACATCCAAACTTTACATTAATCTGAAAAGATTTTCCTAAACTTCTTAAATGGACATTACTAGTGTTTCTTCTCCTACAGCATTTTTCCTTCCACTGAACTTTCTATGAATGTACTTGGATGCAGCAGAAACTCACCAACTACTTTAGCAACAATGTTTTTTATGCTTGTAAGTCTTGATTCCGGTTTTGCTTTAATTGTTGATAGAAGTCATAGACAAGTTTACTTTGATTTATCTTTATAGTGTTTTCCTGAATTTTTGGTTGATAATTTTTTCATTTACAAAAGAATGAAGCCAACATATAAATCAAAGTAATTTGATTGTTTGTGATCAAAATGAGAATTTCTGCAGGAATCCAATTTTCCTAAATGATTCTTTGCCTTCAGTTTCAGAGGTTAAATGTTTCTGCTGCCCTCATGTCTACATGTGGCAAAGTACAACATCTATGATATTTACACATCAAACAGAAATACAAACAGACCTTTTTAATTTGACAAAGAGTGCATGGAAGAAACAGGAGGGGAATAAATGAGCAAAATTTCCAAAAGTAATGAGAAAGAGATCGATGAGAAGAGAGAGTTTCTGAAAGTTGCATCCTGTGCACAATATTAACTTACCTGTCAACCAGCAAGGTTATTTAACTAGATTCAGCCAACCAGGATAGAGCAGCAGAGCTACAGCAGGTTAGCAAACGCTCCATCCACGTGTCAAACACTGAACTGAATAATGTTTATCACTGACGCTCTTATTATCATTTGATGCTAAAAGGCCGGTTTTAGTTGTGGTCATGAAGTTGATCCAGAGAGAAGGATGATGGTGGTCATGGGAGTGAAGAGGAGGAGGAGAAACGGGGAAGTGGACCAGGAACCAGCAGACAAATCTAAGCAATAATACAGTGGGAGGAAGAGCTGCTGGTGGCAGTGAGCCTTTGCATTGATTTAGTTTAAACCTGTTGAGATCCAAGGACTGTAGTGCAGATCTGGCCTTCAACTATAAATGAAGTTTTTGTTATGATTTTATCAAATAAAAAGAATCATCAAACTAAGATCCGAGGCTGAGATTCAACCCTCGTCTGGCTCTGGCTAAGGATGGCATACAAAGTCTGAAACCAACCAGGTGAAGGACTTAAAAAGCTTTAAAAATCAATCAAGGAATAAGTAACACACTCTATCTGTATTAAAGGGGATTCAAGGAAATTATCCAAATTTTTTTATCTTCATACTTTTTTTGAAAAATAACGGAAGTCTCAGAATACTACGTTTCAGTAGCAAAGGGGGGTTTTTTTTGTGGCAAACATTAGTACATAGGAATCAACCCTACTGTAACCCAAAAACAGAAACATTAGTGAGACCTAGAAAATGTAAAAATGCTCAGCGACAGTATGGTTCCTGCCGGATTCATATCAGACATCTCTGTCTGACCACTAAACCAGTGGCTCATAGATGTTTTAATGGATACTTTCCTAAGAATCAAAGATTGATTAAGAATATTTTTTTGTCATGGGAAAAATTCAGTCTGCATTTGTAGAAAGCAGACAGGAATTAAAAACAAACTCAACACTTGTGTTCTAAATGGAACTGCAGTCCGCCCTCCTTAGTATTAAATCTACATTTAGCTATAATTTAGTTCCTTCTATAATTACATTTTTATACAATTTTTTGAAGCAGATTGTTGGAGCTCATAGCCTGGATGACTTTGAATGTCTCAAGAAGCATTTATCACAAACACACTATGTATGTATTGAAGGAGGATACGTTATCAGTCAGATACAGAGAAAAATGTTAAAAGCTGCTGCTTCAAATCCAGATAATCTGAGGTTGTTTTTCCTCCAACAGTCTATCGTCTCACTTTACCATTATGTCCTGTTATCTGTCATAAAGATCAATGTTAAAACAATAATATGCAGCACTAGCTGACAGGCAACTGTGTAAAGCAGCGATACAAACAACTTGCACAAATACATACTGTACTGCACTCTGTGTTTGTCTGAGTAATAGCTTTTTAATTACTACAAACAGGAGGAAATCGTTTGCAATTTCCACTGGAGCAGCTAATATCTCATACTCACAGTGACTGACTGAGAGCGCTGATCTACAGGAGGTGAGTGGGACCTCTAGTGTTCAACGCAGAACATTACAAGCTGGTGTGAACTAGTGTCCCACAGCTCGGCTCATCAGTGTGAAAGATGCCCACCCATCAGATGCAATCAAGTCTGGAACTTGTCATCATGTAAGAAGGTATTTTCCCCTCTTCTACTCACCCGCTAAAAATATAGCATCTCGGTTTAATATTGTCAATATTATCCCACGGCTCTTCTCCTCCAGCAGCTGCCAAATAAAGCAGATGGATGCCTGAGACGGATTCATATTGTGATATCTGTCAGACTGAACAGCATTATTTGTGGAGCATTACATCATCCGGCTGTAAGCAATCCTTCATTTTACGTGGAACGTTATCCACACCTTGTAATGCACATGAGTGCCTGCAGCTCATAAAAAAACAATGAAAAGGTTTCCCCAGCCTCCTCCTGCTCTCTCAAACCGAGGAACATCTGAGTGGACCTCCAGCTGCAACAATAAGGCTGCAGCAGCCGCGAACAGCAACTCTTATCCATATGACATCACAGATAATAGATTATAAACTACATCAGATCAGTAAAAATAATACAAATAGCAAACTAAGTAAAAGCCTGTTTTAATAGGTAAATCGTTAGCTTGTTTTTTTTTCTTAATGAAGAGTCATGTAAACTGTAGAACCTTCATGATCTCAGTGAACCACCAGCTTCTGGTAACAGGGGCTCCAGGTTAAGGGTTAAAAAGGACATGGAGGCAGGCAGGGGCGGTCCTAAACAAAAACACCTTGATCTGTTGTATAGTAAATACTTCTACACAGCTGCAAGACTACAGTAAGTTTTACTTGTAATAGTTTGAGCTAACTTTAATGTGTACCAGACTCCAAACTGAAGCTCAGGTACTAGACGTGATCTACCTGCTGTCTTCTAGACATGAAAGATGCCTTTCTCATGGAAGCATCTTTCTCCTTCTCCCTCTTTCCTTTCCTGCTTTGTAAACACACACTCCAGCTCAAATAGTCCCTTCACTCAAGGGACTGCAAGTTGGCTGCTTCCAGTTGATGACGAAGGAAGGAAGAGTGGGGTCTGTGTGTGTGTGCGGACATTTTTTTATTACCTTATGGGGACAATTTCCCAGGAATATCCTACATTGTGGGGACGTAGAGGAATATGGGGACTTTCAACTGGTCACCATGTAGTCAATGTAAAGTATTAATATGGACAGAAATACGAACTTGTATGCTTCTGTGTGACAATGACGAAAGAAGTACATTTTCCATATCTTCTTTAAGCCACTGAAGTGCACTACTATCAGTGTAATTCATGGATACAGTAAAAACACATACATTTAGCGGAGGCATGCTGACATCTGTTAAAGGAGACGAAATTCTTCATCTCATCTCACTGAATGTTTACTTTTTTTTCTAAAAGAACTCATCGGCTATAATTTGTTTTTTGTTTTAAATTAATTTTTATATCAGACTAAGATGACCTGCAAAAACAAACTCAGTTTTCTTTCAGTTTTATTTGTTAATTATAGAAGACATACCAGTCAACTTAGTTTAATGCAAAAGGGGATTGAGCCCCATGCTAAATCATGAAACATCTGGAAAAAAAAGATTGTTCACCTTCAGGAGCCACATCTAGACCCAGTTACTACACATCCTGTAGACTTAATGATCTTGCAGAGCACCATTTACGGCATCCTCTGAGAACAGAAAGAGGATGGCCCCACTACTAACCTACCTGCCCATTAACCAAACTTTGCAGGGTGATGTTCACCTTCCAACATCACAGAAACCATAAACATACAGCTAGAGTTACAGTAAACAGGATTAAAGCAAATACCTGTGTATAAATTTATTGTGTCCAGACCTAAAGCCCAAGGAGAATCTGAGGGATTGTTGGAAAATTTAGGTTCACAGACTTTCTTCATCCGGTCTGAGTGTGACTGAGCTGTTTTTCAGAAAAGACTGGGGAACAAATTCAGTTTCTAGATTTACGAAGTATGCAGACAAATCTGCCAAAAGAATTTTCAGCTAAAACTGAACAAAAAAGGATTAAAACGTTCATCTCAGGGGTGTTAAAAACAAATCCACCTAAAACATGTTCAGTGTATAAATATCAGTCACCACTTATAACTAGCAAAGGTGTCAGAAGTATTCACAATCTTTAATTAAGTAAAAGTACAGATACCTGTATAATAAAATACTCTGGTAAAGTTTGAAGTACCAATTAAGTACCTTTACAGTACTTGGGTAAAGGTAAAAAATACATATGGTCCCCATTGTAAGGCCAGTCAAGGCAAGTTTATTTGTATAACACAATTCAGCACATAGACGGTTTAAAGTGCTTTACATGAATTAAACACTGAAACAGAAGAAAAATAAAGCAGAAAAAATCAACAACAGTTGCAAGTTAAAAGTTTATCTTCAACAGTCAAAGGCAACTCTAAATGATAATTTTTTGTCATAAATTAACTTTTAAAACTATATTATGGAAAAACAGCTCCATGTTAAAAAACTGTTAATTTTAGAGAAAACATAAAAATACTGACTCTGTTTCGTTTTATTCAAAATAAAATGTTTGGACAGGATGATATGGATTCAGCAGCTAAATACTTTTAGAGCTCTGGTATTTGTCATGGATCATCTGATAACTGGTTTAAATAGTCTGTTTCTTTTTGCAGCGTTATGTATTTCTGGTTATTAACTGTCTATAACTAACAGTAGAAAGTAATGAACAAAACTGTTCCAGGCAAAAGAATACCTCTGATTGAATGTGTTACTTCTTCTGTCCATAAGGGGGAGCTGCAGAGGCAAACCCCTACTTCTCAGTCATGCTCTAAATGACGCACTGTGACCATGTTTGTAAATTCTGAATTATGCTAGTTAAACATCTTCTGAATACACCAGCTTAAAGCTCCTCAACTGAAACAAGAAAATGATAAAGACAGAAAATCAGGTAATTCTTCAAAGTACAAATGTTATTTCTTTTACACTAAATGTTTGGCACAAATGTATTTTCTGTTTGTTTCATCAGTAACACGCGATACTGGTATGCTAAATAAAGTTAGGCACTGCTGTGTGAATTACAGGACATTTATTAAAGACTTAAACTCACTTCATGCTTATGCAGTGTCAACTTAACCTGTACCAGTTGATGGAGATACGGTGAGTCCAGCTGTTGCCAGCATTTTCTTAGCCAAACCAAACAAGGAAGACTACAGGCACCAGAACAGGAGAAGAAAAACAGTGATCCTCATTTTTGAACAAACTTTGGAAAGATGAGTCAATGTTCTGGATCAGGATATGTCATTTTTCATATTACTGCTGTGTTCAAAGAAAAATCATGACTGTAGCCACAGGCTGGAGATGACATACAGCTCTGAAACCAACCAGGTGAAAAGGACATAAAAATCCACCATAGAACCATTACCTGTGTAGATCTGCTGCATATTGAAAGGCTTCAAGTAAACAGATCTCAATAATTAATTTATCTGCTATTGTTGTTTTGACAATCGGTGGATTTACAGGGAAATCTGTGTAGCTTTTATCCAAAAAAATACATGTCAAGAGCACCGTGGTTCCTTTTCAGACCTTATGTCAACCCTAAACAGAAATACCTCTCACTACTGAGACCTCCAGAATAATAATAGAGTTGAACGTGAGCATGTTTGCTGCATGTGATCATTTAATGACATTATAATTCCTATAAAACTGTCGTACACAAGAGGCAGCCTGACTGTCACCAACTTATCGTGCTGCTGGTGTCATATGGATCTTCTTTGATTCCTTATTTCTCTCTGATTTTCGAAGCTCAGTGTTTCCATGTGAGCCTCCATGTAGCGTTTCACCTTTGACCCCATAGCTCTACAGCCACGTTTCGTCCGTTGTTAGGCCAGAACTGAGCAGATCTCCTGATGGCACCAAATGCCCTCTCATTAATTCTGCAGAGAAAGACTTGATTACTGAGCTCAGGACCCTTTACTGCTGAGAACAGCCTTTCCCCTCAGCACGCATTGATTTCTCTAACCCTCTCAGCCCTCGTTCCCTTTCTGTCCAGACCAGCTCAGCACACATACACACACTGGAGTACACATTGTCTCCCACTGAATCACCAGGATATCATAATACAGTCTATGATGAATGCTAACTAGACAGCAGCGCCAGCTTTGATTAATGAAGATATGTTGCTGGCTCACACCACTGGACGCTACGCCTCACAGCCCGAACCTTAGATAGCAGCTCGGTGGGTATTAATCAGGGTTAACCAGGCAGCAATTCCCTGCCTAACAAATGAAATAGCTTACCGCATACATGGAGATACAATGAGGACCCCCCTATCACCACCACCACCACCCTTAATAGACTCTTGCAGAAGTTTGATGAAAGAAAAAGCTGATCTTTCCTCTGTAGGACGTCTCTTATATAACTGTTTTTTTATCTCTCTTCTGACCATGTGACATAAAAAAAACTATGTAACAGCAGCCAATGATGCATCAATATTTGTATACGGTCAAACCTCTGTTTTTAGTGACGAAAAGACCAAACAATTGGTGCCAAAAAATTTGCTTAATTTTATTTTAAATGCTAGAAATTCCAATCATCTAGCATTAATCTGCTGGATATCTCCAACAGTAATTCATTTAGAGGTGAAAGGAAACCTGGACAGGTGACCAGTTCATCACAGGGCATGTAAAACATACACCTGTTAAAAAAAAAAAAAACAGAATGAGTGCTGATCCTCTGTTGTAGAAAAAAACAACCTCTAAAAACACATTTTCAAAATACACCAACATATTGTCTGTCCTTCAACTGACAGGTCGTTGTAATATTTTATTCAAACCCTTTGTTTTTTGCGGAATACCAGGCAGCTCACAGTAGGCAGAAATATCCGATGACCTGCTGCCCCCTGCTGGCTAACTGGTCCAATGTGCTTGATATATGATTGATTTTCCTCTGAGGCGGTTGGTACAGTCCCAAAAATAAATGTCACAAACTAAAAGCAGCACTACTTTAACTCAAACATAGTGAAGATAAAAAGTAGCGGAATGACTCAATCAGAGTGAAAACATGTTTGGTAAAAAAGCTACTAAAGCACTAAGTAACATTTTCAAATGATGTTTAAAATTATGTACGATCTGACGCACCATGATACTCAAATATGTAAAAATTCAGTTTGTTTTAAAGACCCAATGTACAAAGACCCAATTAATACAAATAATTAAATGACTGCAAAATAAATTTTAGCAGAACAAAACATTTCACCAGATTAATTTTCACATAAAACATTTTGACATTGTTTCTGACAACAGATGTTTTGATGATAGAACAGGGAAACATTCGGCAGTCACAATATCTACATTTTAATATTTATTTTATTAGCTCTATGTTACAGGAATCTAGCAGATAAAAGTAACATTTAAACAACGATGAATTAGAATAAAAAAGAAAACTGCATCCTGGGTTACAATGTGTTTGTTCTTTATTATTGAAAGTTACTTATAGAAGGAGAGTGACCCAAAAATGCAATCAGGTATATTAACAGTTGATAAGAATATACTTAAAATATATAAAGTAAAAAGTACAGAATAGTAAAATAACTCTAAAAAGTACAATTTTGTCAAAATTATATTTAAGTAGCTACAAATAACTGAGTAAATGTAAGTAGTTAGTACCCAGCCTTGGTCTTCTGACCAAATGTCACGATGGTTTGTTTTGATGCCTTGTTTGGATGAACCGTCTTAACAATTATTTCAAGCCCCAAAAACAATGTTTTACAATTTCTGTTATGGAAAGAAAAATATGTAATATCTGATAAGTAAAGCAGGAAAAAGAAACAAAGTCGATCAATTATGATTTTATGTAGAAAACAGATTCATGAGTTCAGCAATCCCAAAAAAATATAGATTTTTGCATGAAAAATACACAGAAGCAAGCTTCCGACAATATTAAAGCAGGATTCAAACGCATCATTATATCAAACGATGACAGAGTTTTACTCATTAAGATACACAGAGTTAAGTTTAAGTTTCTTTAAATCTTTGGATAAAGTAACATCATGGTTTTCCGTCTTCCACAAATCTAAAAACAAATCAGTCCATATTGATCTAAAAATACTCTGCGTTAATGATAAAGATATTTGGCTGCACTGGCTGATGTTTCAGCCATGAAGTGGTTTGTTAGCTTGTTTTGTGCCGGTCATTATAAAATCTTTAGATACTGATCTATGATTTTGCTAAAGCCTAGAAAAGTCGCACCTTTTGAATTTTTTTTTTTTTTTTTTTTTTTTGTGAATGAAAGTTTTTGAGTCTCATTGTGATCCATTTGTAGGATTTATTAATAAAAGCCTCTAGGTGGATCAATACTAGCAAGCAAACAAACCAGAAACCCAATTTTTCCTGTAGTCTAACAGTCATCTAAAGGGAGCCGGCTGAAAAATCGTAACTCAACAAAATTAAGAAATATTCATGCATATTTATCGTTTTTGTTTTTTATCAGATGAAATAAAACAACAAAAAAATAAATATTTTCTCTTCTCATTTCTATTTTCATGATTGTGCATTATTTCAGATTTTGTTTCTTGCTTTTATTAAGTTCTGCCCTTAATAACAACACTATGAAAATAGAGCTGCTTGAACCATAAAACTGCAGGTATGGAGCCAAAACGTTACTAAAACAGTTTTTGGTTTGAATTTACCTTGATTGAGTTTACATCTTATTTTATATACATTCAAAATATTTAGAGAGATTCTAGCAACAAATGATAAATATAGGCATGTGCTGCTTTAGCTAAAAGAAAATTTCATTAAAACATTAACTGTACTGAGTTCAAGTTTAAAGTTAATCTAAATTTAAAAATGTTTAGAGTCTGGAGATGTTTTAAAATGACCAGATACTATAAGTATAACATTCAAATCAGTTTACCTTATATTTTGCATTAAGGTCGATCAACCCAATGCTTTATGCAGAGCTGCATGATTAGATAATTTAATTAGGAAATCAAAAAGATCTGAGGAACCGAACATTTTTCCAGACTTGATGGATTTTTTTCTCTATAATTTTCCAGATGTGAGAAATTATAAGAAAAGTAAATTCCAAACCATTTTTTAGACCTTTTAAATCATATCTTACACTTTGTGTTACTTAGAGGGATGTTTTTCAAAGATATCTTTTATAGTCACACATTAAAGTTATATGCACTAAATAAACACAAAGAATATAAATGAGTGCTGCAGTAATGATCACATCTGTCCTCAGTACTTCTGCTGGGCTGCAGTGATGCTCAGTACCAGCAAACCATCACAGGATTATAATCTGGCTCCTTGTAGTTGATGCTGATTACTGCAGACACAGGTTTGTCCACAAAGGCAGCAGTCACAGAGTGAATGCTTTTCATAGTGTCTCCATCATAGAAGGAGAGCTCCTTGGAGGAGCCGTTAAAGTAAACCCCAATCTTTCTGGGTCTGTTTTCAAACTGCAGCTCTGTGGTCACATTTGGGCCACATAGAGCATAACTGTCTCTGTCATATTTCAGGAAGTTATGCATTATCCCCAGTTCCCAGTAGTCTCTGCTCCCAACATCGATTTCCCAGTAATACTGCCCAGTTCCAAAACCTCCAACACTGCATGCAGTGTGCAAGTCCACCCTAGGTTCAGGGTTTGGGTTAAAGCCAAAATCTTTGTGGATACCAAAAGTTTGAGCTGTACTGAAGGAGAATGCATGTACCGGGTTGTTTCTGGGTTTACAGAACAAACTTCTCCCGTCATCAGATACAACCACACCCTGGCTGTTGCTTTTCAGAGTCAGCAGCTCTGCCCGTGGATGGAGGACCTGAAGCATCTCCTTCCACACAAAGAACTGCAGGTGGCTTCCATAAGGCCCCAGTGAGAGTGAAGATTTCACCACCTGCAGCCCATCCACTCTGGGCCTGAACACGTCTTCTGGACTCCCGGTTTGGTTCTCCTCTGTCCAGTTCTTTAAAAAGCTCAGAGGTTCGGTGATTTTCAGAGCAGAGATGACTTTTTCCTTCAGCTCTCTGCTCTCAGACAAAGTGTTGTTTATAGCCTCTAAAGCTTCTGTCATTTCCCTGATTCCGTCTTCCTCCTTGTGTTTCAGTTCACTCTTTATCTCATCTTCTCTCCGTCTCAGAAACTGATACATCTCCTGAAACTGTTTGCTGATTTGAGTCATCAGCTGCTGAGACATATTAACGGTTTTCAACATTTCATGCTTTTGCATGTTAGCAAGACTTTCCATTGCATGAATATCATCAGCACTGTATTGTTCAAACCTCTCTAAATGTTTCCTGAGGGATAATGCAGCTTCTCTGACTGGTTTAAACCGGTGTCCTTCATGCTCTTCACCATCTCTGCATATAATGCAAGCCAGCTGCTGGTCTGTGATGCAGAACAGCTTCAGCTTTTCTTCATGATCAGGACACAATGCAGCCACCTGGAAAACATGCATTCGTGGATTTTAGAGCATTCATGTTTGCATATTTGAAAAATCCATCTGGGTGGGGGGGTATCTTCACTGGGACGTTGATGAGAAACTTCACAATTGTCACGTCCACCATCAATAAGGCCTGATCCCCTTTCTATATAAGAAATTTCAGAGTGTGCAGTCAGTAAGGACCTGTTTCTACCAAGGAACTGAAGGTTGTACTTCAGAAGGTCAACTTTTAAACACTTAGCAGTTTACAAGAAGCGTTGATTGTCCATTAAACAGGTTCACTTCTTTCAGACTCATAGCAAACTGTTTTTCCTTAGTGAACTAAGGTGGGGTGGTGTTGTAGCAGGACCTAAATATAGACTAGAGTTCAGGAGGAGGATGGTGATAGAAAGGATCTAATGTTGATAATCTTTTAATAAAACAGGAAGTTTGATATAAAGACAATGAATAAAATAATGAGGCATTTCTTTTACTAATATAAGCATTTAGTTTCACCTCTATGTGAGGAATATCATGTAATGATCCAAACTGGATTAAAGAATGAAAATAGACTAAACATATTAAATCATTATTTTATCTCCTCTCATTCAAGTTTTGCTGATTTTTAATCGATTTGAAGTCATTTGATCAGACCAAACATTTGAA
>JAUZNJ010079946.1:0-24172 GCA_034780135.1 Jordanella pulchra | reverse complement strand
TGCCGTTTGCGGATGTTGGAACACTGAGCTACTAGTTGTTTGGCAGTTAGTGTCGACTGGGGATGTCGAAGTAACCAACCAACCTTTGCATGTAGCCCCTCTGACTAGGGTTACTTGGGTAGTAGCATGCCATCAGCCATCTATGTTTTCATCTCTCTCGCCCATTTCCATCTTGTTCCAGTAGCCCAAGGTGCTCTGGTTCCCCAGCACCTGACTTGTTTGGTCAGGCGACATCTGAGCCTCAATGTCTCTCATGGTATGAGGTAGGCTATATAGCTCCAAGGGAGCTCCGAGGGAGCTATATAGCCTACTTTCCGAAGCAGTCACGTGGTACAGCTGGGCAGCGAGGCTTTGGACGTCATCCCCTAAATGAAGCAAGCTTCGATACGCGCTTTACGGAAACGCCCCCTCCATTACTTGACACACGCCTCGAAGCCTCTGCACATCACGTAACATCATCAAGATATTTGACACAAAGAAATCAACACTTGTTCCCCAGTAAAAGCATCGAGTTTTCACGGTGACTGAGGTAACGGTGTCAATGATGATCATTGTTGATCTACATCATAGAAAAATAAAATGCAAAATTTACCCGTCGAGACTGGCCGAGTAATTCAATTGTTGCCGCGGCACCTAGCTAGCAATGTGCCGCTATCCCGCTAACCAGTGGCATCCCGGCAGATGTCACTACTTTGGGGGAGAAGCCAGTCAACATGCCGTAGATGCCGCTGTTTGGGGGGGGAGATACAGCTACATTTTTTTGTTTCGGGAGATGCTACAGGACGTGCTGCCATGTTTACCGTATAATATGTAGACCTTTGTTAAACTCTCTTCTGCTCTACTATTCCATGTGAACCACAGCGCCCCCTTGTGTCTGCACTGTTATAAATCACATACATTAACTTCATACATGCCGCTGTTGGGAGGAGATGTAACGGAAGATGCTGCTGTTTGGGGAAGATAAGCTTCAGGTGGGCAGGGCTGCCACTCCACACCTTTACTGACCTGCCATTTGTAATCACTGGATTTAAAATAAATAGACAGACAAAAGTTCCAGTCTCATTACGTTTTTATGTTAATTAATAATTATAATCAAACATAGTATATACGGTATGTCTTTCAGTCTTCTAAGTATGCCATTAAAACACAAGAAAAGGTCATTTCTCTGTGGTACAAATTTTGAGTATTTTCTTTTTTTATGTTATTATACTGTCATTGTTAATTTACCCTTTTTTGTGTTTATGTAATGCCAATCAACACCCATTAAGCCTACCTGATATTTGTTGATACAATTATATTATATGGCTTCATTTTGAATCTTCAATGTGTTTCTCACTTTGCAATTTGCAATCTCAATAACATGTTAACAATTTTGAAAAACATTTTCTTATCTCAGTATAAATCATTTTAATAGGCCTACATTTTTCATTTTATTGACAACATACATTTTGCAATGTTGCCAGATTTATATATATACAAAATTTTTAGAAAGAGATGCAGAAGATATGGTGCATCAAAGGCAAGGTTAATAAGCCTTACCAATTAGCCTATTTGTCTGAAATATTGATAATTATTAAAGTAGTAAAAGGAAATCACTATTGTGAATATTTTACCGCAACTCTTCCTGCTTTTTATCTTGTAGCTTAAATATTTACATTAGCTGCCTGTCTCTGACCCTGCCTCCTGCCTGCTGGTTTTTGGATTTTCACTGCCGGAGACCCTCCCGTGCATGACCCTGGACTGTTTCATGACTCAGCTTCTGGTTGGTGGATTTTGTTCCCTGAAACCCCCCAGACACCCCCTTTTATCTTCACTTGATTTATTCTACTTTTGTTTTCCTTCTCGTTTTATTGTTCAATTAATGTAAAGCTATTTAAATTGTCTTTGTACTAAACTGTGCTCTACAAATGAAGTTCTGTTCAGGATGAATATCATGGGTATGTTTATATAAAAAGTTTTTATTCCTACTGTAGAGGAGAAAACACAATAAATGCATTCAGCAATATGGTTCATTGTAAGCTGTTGGCAAAAATCAAGACATGTTTCAGACAAACAGCTACACCTAAAAACATTGATCTGTTAAACTCTGTGCATCAGGATAGAAAAGCTGTTGGTAATAAATGAAGATCTGACCGTTTCAAGCCCTCTGGGAGGCAGCAGAGATATCACCTTGCAGGCTGCACTTCTTGGCAATAGGAAGGGAGAGGAGGCGGACATTGCTGAGAGGGGACGACCAGTTGCAGCAGCCCAGATTCACCAGTACCAGCTGGGGGGAGCTCTGTGGGTAGGTGAAGGCCAGCACCACCACCAGCAGGAAGCCCTCAGCCACCAGAAACTAAACAAAGAAGTTAAAACTGAAAAACACAGAGCAGACATAACACATCCGCCACTCTTTTATTCTTTTTATCCATCTTAATGGTGGCTCTAAGAAGGCGAAACTGTGGAGGCTGTCTTCTGGGTTTGTCAGTCTTCAGGACCTGCTTGATGAACCTCTCGAACTGCTGTAGGATGTCGATGCTCTCAGACAGTTTGTCATAGATACATGGCTCGCTAGATGCCGTCCCCATAGTGACAGCAGCTTTGTGGTCCCACGCGTCAGTGCAGGGGAGCAGGATCTTGGTCTCACCTCACCTGATAAGAAACGCAAGGGATTTAAGCAAGTCTCCAAATATTAAATTATATTTGTTCTCTTAAAACACCAATAATAACTGCTGGTTTTGCTTTTTGACTTTTTTCAGACATGAACAGCCTGCTTATTGTCCCAAACTAATTTCAATGCAGGACTTTGATTAGGCCACTTCAACTTGCAGACAATTTTTATCACAACTATTAATCTGTTTGTTGTCTTGAATCTTGTCAGTTTTATACAGAACCCCTAAAGGGACATTGAGGGACAAAAAAAGAAA
Source organism: Jordanella pulchra (assembly GCA_034780135.1). Lineage (NCBI taxonomy): Eukaryota > Metazoa > Chordata > Actinopteri > Cyprinodontiformes > Cyprinodontidae > Jordanella > Jordanella pulchra. Next base: position 21,266 of record JAUZNJ010079946.1, on the reverse strand, counting down.
AAAAATGTTCTTGTGCGCACCAGAAACTTTCTTGTGCACACCAGAAACTTTCTTGTGCGCATGATAAAAGTACCTGGTGTGCACCCCAGAATGTTTTCTTCTTCTTTTCTTCTCTCAGTGTCACTTTAGAGGAACTATATTTTTACACAAGATGTAAAATAACTTTTAAAAAAAGATGCCAAATATTCATTTTTGTTTTGCTGAACCACAGAATAATTTCCCCAAAGTGTCTGACATTACTAAGATATTTGTTGCCAAATGTAAGATGGGTCTTTAAGGGTTTTTTTTAACAGGCAGTGATTACCCCACTTATAACTCTGTTTTGTTGCTATTTTTGTTATTTTTTTCTCTAATTGCTGATTCCAAATATAACTTCAACCAGTGTTTTTTTATTTAGTCACATTAGGAGACTTTCAAGCATGAAGCCAGGCAAAGCTTATGCTCTTATGTTTTTTCTTAAATCAACATGAAAATCCTGACTTAAATGACAGATAAAAATACCTACATTTCACTTTTAAAAAATTCCAAATGAAATCCTAATAGAAAAATGAGATGGAAATGCTAATCCAAAACAGGGCCAACAAACAGCTAATCATGCTTAACTAATACTCTATCTGGACATTGACTTAAATTTAGCTCACACACAAAGTGTCCTTTGCTTTGTCGACTCTAGGTGAAAGTATGCAGAAGTTATAAGCTGTGAAAAAGCATCTATTGAATTTTGCAGAATTTTTGTTGTTTTCCATTCATTTCAATGTGAGCCAAAAAAGCAAAAAAAGTGAAAAATATAAAAGTAGAAAGAGATATAGCAGTCTTGTCCTTTCTTATATCTCCAGTGAGGGACCTCACAAGCGTCCGATGTTAAAGAAACCATGCTAGGAAAAGAGGTGTGTAGAGTACCCAAAAATTGTGCTCAAGTAAGAGTAGCACTGATACAATGTTGTTTTTTTACTTAAGTAAAATTGAAAAGTAGTAATCTAATAAATCACTAAAGTAAAGTTTAAAAAGTATTTGGTAAATAGGCTACTTGTGTACTGACTAATTGTTGGGTACTAGCATCTGATTTAATGTTTAGAAATAATGCTGACAGACAGACTTTATGGGTACGTTCTTGTATTCTAAAGTTTAAAACACGTTGATGACACAAGTCTGTGTGAATGAGGGGTGAGTATAATGAATGGCATAAAGGAAAGAAATAAAATAAAAATGAATGAAATGAAATGAAATCCCTCCTGTGTCTTGTCTTCTGTTAATCTTATTCAGGATTGTAGATATTTGTGTCTCAAATATGAGAACACTTGACTATTTCTGGTGTAAATAAACTGACGAAGCAGTTGGCCCTGATGTACCAGTAAATATCAGCTGGGTATCAGCTGAACAGCTGCTGCAAATTTATTTCTGCAGGACAGACCTTTGAGAGAGCTTGTTAAACCCACAAGGAGCCACTTTAACTGCTGCCTTGAATTGGATCCAGTCTCCAGCTGTCAGATGTCATCATATTTGACTGCTTGGAGTTTAATCAAACTAAACCTCCCCCTCAGGGGGCTTCCTGAAGCTCCACATTATTCACACTTAGAATTGTCAAAGTTTTTCTGCCTCTGAGGAGCCGGCGTGAACTGATATTTGGTCATTTATCAGCTTCTGCCTATTCTTTGAATTTATCTGCATCACTGCATATTTATTTATCATTGATAATCATCAATCTGATTGCTCCATTTAAGAGAATGAACAGTGCAGGAACATTGTCATCAGATTAAATCAGGCCTAAATGTGTTTAAAGAGTCATTATTCAGTGTTTATGCATCTAATCAGCATCAGGATACTCGGATAAAATGCAAAAGTAGCCTATTTATAAGCAGATTGGTTTTGTGAGACATTCTGACCTGGTTACTGGTCGGAAGCATCACAGTATCCATGTTGCATGATAACAGCAGGAAGTGCGTTTCCAGAACACAAAGCAGCAGCAATCACCCCAAGGACAAACTGAATGTAACTTTCTGAGATCTTTACAATGCAAAACTGTTTTTTTATAAAATATGAAAAAGCGAGATCAGTTATCCTTATGTGATTGATAAGAGCTGAATTCAACTGGGCCAGAAGCTCATCGTGATGGGATGATACTCTGCTGCCATCTGCTGTCTGCTGCAGAAATGTGACAGAGCTCAAACTCTGACAATGTGTTTATTTGGGATTCAGTGCAAAAAAAAGAATTAAAAAGAATTAAGGATTAGCCTTTGGTTGCAAAAAATAAACAAACATAACAGTGTTCTGACACTGAGGTCACCAAGATATGAAGAGACTTATGTAATTTTTCCAATCTTGTTGCAAACACGTCTCTAAAGGTAAAGGTGGTTTTTATTTCTTTTTCAGGGAATAATCCCAGGCACAAACTGTTTTAAGGTTGGACAATAGCTCCTTGAACAAACATCGCCTTCTGTCCCATAAATACACTTCTAAAAAAATAAAGGGAACACACAAATAACACATCCTAGATCTAAAGGAAGGAAATATTCTGTGAATTCTTTGTTCTGTCAAAAGTTTGAATGTACTGACAACAAAATCACACAAGATCATCAATGTAAATCAAAGTTATTAACTAATGGAGGCCTAGATTTCGAGTCCCACACAAGATTAATGTGGAAAAAAACACTAAAGACAGATCAAACTTTGACTTATGTCCTTAAAACGGGTAAAAATGAGGCCCAGTATTGTGTGTGGCCTCTATGTGCCTGTATGACCCCCCCACGAAGCCTGGGCATGCTCCTTATAAGGTGGCAGTTGGTATCTTGAGGAACCTCCTCCCAGACCTAGACCAAAGCATCCGTGGACTCCTGCACAGTCTGTGGTATGATAAGACATTGGTAGATGTATCGAGCCACAATCTTTTTTTTTCATTTAAAAGGATCTGATGGCCCTTTAAAAACAACAATTATCCATGTGATGTTTTTATCCTGATAGATCTGCAACTGATGATTAACACCGTTAGTGAAAGCAAACTCTTTCTATGGATTCAGCTTAGTTTGAATAATTATTTATCAGTGCTACTCTAATGAGCACAGACACTCATTCTGGTGTCTTTAATTTGCATACATTATATTCATCCTGCCACACAACACGGATGTTGCTGATTATAAAGCGGGTGACTCAATGAGGTGTTTATAATATACTCGAGAATGAGGTATTGTTTTTGTTGGGTTTTTTTTATCTACACCAACATCTCCTCATTTATTCATTTTATCTACATTGCAAATGATGATCTAACTGACCCCTATTTCAGGATTATGGTCAACGAAATTAATCCAGGAGCATAAGAGTGTAAAATTCTGGATACGAGCAGCTAAAATTAGTTTTTACAAAAGTAAGTTGATGACCAAAGGGATAACAAAAAAGTAGAAATAAAAATAACTTGAACCAGCATACACATGCTGTAAACAATATATTCTCAAGGTTTCATCAACAGACAAATTTTCCAACACTTTCTATAATCCAGCCTGAGTTTTCATTTCCTTTAGACTTTGCTTCCTTAAGTTTCTCATCATAGAAATAGTTAAAAAACTGAATCAGAAACTTCTTATCAGTGCCCAGATTTTAATATTCCTTGGCCCACCATCCTATTATAGGTCACAAAACTAACAGCTGATATCCACGGCCTTTAATCTTGTGATATCTACCTCCATAAAGGGTTGGAGTTGGAGTAATATTGCATGTTTGCCAGTAAACACAGGTACACCAGCTAAAAGAATGTTGGAAATGTGGGGCTACCAACCTTCTGATATCATTTCTGTTGTCTATAAATGAACTATTTAGTCCCAAATAGAAAAGGATAATACCATTGATGCAATGTGAAGTATTAACTCGAATATAATAGTAATGGAACTGTAATGAGCGTAGCTGCTAAAAAAAGCAAAATGTTATATGCAGAGGGCATCTCTGTGAATTTACTCAATTTTAAAATGCAGTACAGTCTGGAAAAGGCAACATCTTTAACATCTGATGTGGACATGTTGAAGAGCCACCTGTTGCAATAGCAAAAACGCAACATTACTGGTTCACTGGGTCAATAAATCCTTGAAATAAAGCTGTGTGGCTAATAAATGCCCACATCGGCTTAAAACTTGGTTTCCTTCACAAAAACTCATTGCTTCTTTGCTATCACTCACATCTGTTAGCAGATTAATTACATCATTCCACATACACTGAGCATTTGTGTTTTGATCTGTTCTGCTTCGACTTCTGAGTTTTTACAGCTAACATTCAGAAATGTTGATTTTTAAACATCAAACTAAAGACCAGTTTTTGAGAAATCTGGAAGCAAGAAATGAAACAACTGAATCTTAGGTTTGATTTACACCAGAAACGTCTTTCTGGTTTAGTCCAGACCAAATATCGCTTTCATTTTTTCACTTAGGTTAGCTTTCAAACTGTACTTCTTACAAGTGGACTATAATTTGCAACAAAGCCATGTGTGTAATAATCTTTGTTGCTATTGGACAACAATGATTAGGGCAGGACAGAGTATAGATCCAGATACTGAGGAAAATAACTGTGGTAGTCCTTCATGCAGCACCTGTTTACTTATCTGTGGTATTATAGCTGTTATTACAGCTGCAAAATTACTGTTAGTGTTAGGAGCAGATTATTCTGTGCAGATTTTGAGACATTTTGTTTCTAATTTTGGAATGGCGTCAGCGAATGCGTCACGCAAGCCAAAAGAGATCCAGCTTGCTGACAGTAGTGTTGCTAAGCAACAGACAGCACACCTGGTATGATTTTAACACCACTTTCACTACTACACTGGCTTACAATGTTGGGTCTGATGGAGGCCACTTTGTATTCAGAGGAATAGTAAACCTGACCAGCTGCTTGGTCAGCCCTGATCAGGGTTTGTTTAAGACCATTCACACTTAAAAATAAAAAACTTATTGCTATAAAAATACAAAATCTTGCAAAGTGAGTTTAGCTCAGTCAGACAATTAAACTGTGTAAAGAAAAAAAAAGTACAATGGAATTATTACCAAACAATAATAAATAATAATATATATAATAGATACACCAGATGATAAATATATATCATAAATATAAGATCCCAAATAAATGTGTCAGATGAAGGCTGATGGAACATACTGTAAACATACTGTATGCATCCATCCTCTTTTGTTATTAACATTCATTTCAATATTTTCATACCATAAAATTTAGTTGAAAAAAAAAAGTACAAGTTTCATTTGTGGCGGGCGTGCAGGTGGCACAGTGGTTAGCGCGCACGACCCATGAATGGAGGCCTTAGTCCTCAACACGGGCGACCCAGGTTCGAATCTGGCTTGTGGTCCTTTCCTGCATGTCTCTCCCCCTCTCTCATACCCCCTTTCCTGTCAGCCTACTATCAGAAAAATGAGCCACTAGTGCCGTAAAAAGCTAAAAGGAAAAAAAAAAAAAATTTCCTTTGTAGTTTTTTTCCGAAGAGAAGAATTTTATAGTTATTGTAATTCAATAGATATTTAGAAACTTTAATAAAAATAAGTCCATAATAAATCCAGCTTAGGTTGAAAGTTTAACACTGTTTTTTTTTCATGTTTTTCCATCTGACAGATGATATATAAACAAATAAAAACAACTGTCAGAAAAAAATTGTGTTAGAAGGAAACCATATATTCAATTTTATTTGAATATATGCTCCAATGAGAATCATTCGTAGGTGAAAAGTACTTTTGTAAAAAAACATAGATATTGAAAACACATTTCTAAAAACACTTGTTATTGGTCTGATATAGTATAATAATCTTTCATAATATTTAATTAATTGTAAGCAAAAAAACATTATATTTAACAAAATTAAAGGCTTAGAAAACATTTGATTTTAAAGTACCAATATTTGGCCTGAATTACCAAAATCAATGACTTTCATGTTTCTTTAAGTTGACTGCCTCCTTCTGGAGAGAAAAAGAAGAATACAAGTTCTCTTGATGAATAAAGACGCCTTTATTTTGTATTTTTAAAAGTCAAAAAATATCAAATCGCCATAAACAAACTTGTTTTTTTTCTCTTCCCATTGTAAAACAAGAAGTGACTACAGTACACAAGTGTGAAAACAACTTAAGAGGGAGTCAGGCAGGTGATAAAACAGGAACACATGAAAGGAATGTTGAAACTATAAAAGAAAGAACTTCACACAATTTTCTTTGTAACCCAATGAAGACGGAGTGTTTTTGTCGTTAAATCCTTTACAAGAAACACAAAACGGTTTCATGAGAGGATTGGAGACACATCTGACCTATTGGCTCTCAGCAACAACCTGTAACCGTTTAGCTGTAACAATGAAGGCAGCTCCTCAGATGTGGAAATCTACCAGGGGAACCCAGTTCACACTGGATCCAGCAACATCTTCCCCTCACTGGTCCTTAATGCTGAGAACTGGATCCACCAGTTTATTATGAACATGCATTAAACCTGCAGTAAAAATAATAAATAGAAATTAGACACATATTTTGCAACAGATATAAAAGTAAGAGCATGGAGTGGTTGTTCTGTTGAGCATTGCATTTCTTCTCTGTAGGGACAAATTAATAGGATTCTATAAAAATAATAAGGGTGCCCCGATGCAATCTTTTCATTTCCAATATGACACCAATATTGCAGCTTTGAGAATTGGCCGATACAGATATTGACCTAAAACGAAATTAGCATGAATCATAACAGCTTTTATACTGTAAAATAACAGAAAATCTAAATTTCTTCTAATTTTAGATTTTAAAGCAAAGAAAAAAAAAAAACATCACATTATATCAAGGGCCATAAAAAACACTTTATTTTTCAGAGAAAAGCTAATTGACTATTTTTTTTTACATTGAATGAAAGGGAATATACTGGCTCAGAAAACAAAGTGCATACTATGGATTGCAGGTTAATGGAATAAAACAGTCTCCAAGTAATTATAAAGAACATTTTGCTGCAGACTTGTGAAAATAACATGCAGAAAAAACACTAAGATCTGCATTTTCCACTGGATTGATGATTTGACATCACACAACTCTCTGATTTCTAATCAGAGCCAAATATAAGCCACTGCTGAAGATCAATAAATTACTTTAAAGCCACAAGCTCCAAAGATCCCAATAAAAAAATGATTTAAAAACATTTACATTTTAGATCAAAGTTTCTTATTTTTACAAATGGACATGTTGGGCTGCACATTACTGGAAATAATGCAGCTGTGGTATTATTAGTCTACATATTTCTCCCTGTCTCCTGCAATAGACAGATTAAATATAACAATACCATTCGAAACATGAGCTCATAACACGCGTTTGGCATTCCAAATATTCCTTTGCATTATCAATATTGCACCATTTGATACTGCAGTAACGACTTGACAATATGCTGTTTAGACCTGCTAGATATTGCAGGTTTCTAATGTTCCTGTGGATAAAGCTATGATTAGGAAGCCTTTGCTGAATTAGGATAGTTAATTACATCATAAAGCTGAATTTCCATCTTTTCTTAACGGATATTCTTGTTTAAACAAATGCTAAGCATTTAGGTAATCACATCATCTAATTCAAGCCTCTTGTGATTGGCTCCCTGTTACATTCACAAAGAAAACTAAAATGTGTCCTTTCAGATTTAACGCTCTCTGGATTAGAACCTGACATTGTGATTTTCTTTTCACCTTATTCACAAAGAGAAAAACTTTCTGGATAAGCAAATACCTTTGAAGTATTTCACAGTTTTGACACGGAGTTCTAGCGTGGCGTCCTCATCGCACACAAAGATGGTGTGCGGGTGCTGCTGGAAGGCTGACACCGTCCACATGTGGTTCACCCCCTCCTCAATGGCTTTGTAGAGAGCAAAGGCCTTGTGAGCCCCTGTGATCAGAATCATCACCTGAGGAGGAACGGGAAGGTTTAAAAAAAAAAAAAAAAAAAAAAAACCTCAGTAAGGAGGAGGATCTTCAATGTGCAGGGACAGGATTTGATCACCTCTTTGGCGTCCATTACAGTTCCCACTCCCACAGTCAGAGCCATGGTAGGAACCTTAGAGAGATCATTTCCAAAGAAACGAGCGTTTGCAACAATAGTGTCCTTTGCCAGTGTTTTAACTCTGGTTCTGGAAACAAGGCTGGAGCCGGGCTCATTAAAGGCGATGTGGCCATCGGGGCCAATGCCTGATGGGAGAGGATAAGAGCGACACGAAGCTGTATGTCAACAGGAAACAAATTTAAAGTTTAACTTTATTTAGTTTGTTAACAGTGTGGTAACACTCTAAATTGATCTCTCTTCCCATCAGGGAAGATGGAGAGAGAAGAAGAAACTAGATACTTTAATAAGCCCCATCAATTCACTAAAAAACACCTAATCAAAGTGAAGCAAGAAGCACAAAAAAGTTTGAGAAGATACTTTAAAAAAAGAAAAAAAAAAAGTATTTTCTCCTCCTCGACATTTCTTTGACTAACTAAGGCTACGAGAGAGAGAGCATGGTTTTCAGCCGATAACAGGAAGGTTGAAGATATATGACGAAACAAAGTTCTTCCTTCTTAGTTGGGTGATTTAATATGCTGGATTTGGAAATTTAAACTGCTTTTTTTGATAAACTCATACCCTTTTAAGGTAAGAGTATGGATGTTTAAGGACTTACACAGGCCAGCTATTCAAGTGATGATGGCTACAGTAATATCCAATATAAAGTCAAATCTGGAATCTTTTGAGGTGTGTTGAAAAGTTTTCTCTGTTTCTTATCTAAAGCCCTAAAAACTCCTTAAATAAAGCTAAAAAAATATATTTTCATGCTTTTCATTTATTTTAAATACTCATTTTTATTTTAAAAAAAGAAATTGGAATTGGCTGAAATAAGGATCAGCAAGTCCTGGACTGTAAATCCCACATTTTTACCTCCAACAAACAACTCGATCCCTCCAGCCGCAGCGATCTTCTGTTCATAGGCGTTACACTCAGCCTCTAGGTCCTCTGCGTTCCCATCCAGGATGTGAGCGTTGGCCGGATCAATGTCGATGTGCTTAAAGAAATTGTTCCACATGTAGGAGTGGTAGCTCTCTGGATGAGCACGTGGCAGACCTGTAGGACAAAGGTTTGGGTCAGTAAGAGAAAAATACATCAATCTGCTTTGACTGATGAAAACTATAGACAAGAGAAGTTACAGAAAAACCTTTGATTTCTCCAAAGAATGTAACTTTTACTGTTACAGCCGTAAATAAAATAAACAAAAATTGGCATCTTTCTGTTTATATAGAGTGAAAAACAAAAGTATGGCAAGAAAAGATTCAACCCAGATCACTCCATTTAGCTTCAAATTGAATGTATTTAGTTATGAATGTAAAATTAACAGTTTTCTATCTGCCTCAAAGAGGCTGTTGTTTCATCTTCTAGTGAAATATACAGAAAGGGGAACGGAAATCTCCATGTTATCAAGGCATTACAACCTGGTATTTAATCATATAAACAGACAAATCCCACCACGGAGTAAACTTCATTTGAATAAAAGTAAGTAAAAAGCTACTTATATATTAAAAAAAACGATATTGAAAGGAATTGATAAAGAAGTGGAATATTCAATACAGCTAGAGGAGATAGAGATGGGAAAACCAAACCCTACAGACAGAAATCTGCATGAGTGGACAAAAGTCTTTTCAGACAGCAGATTAACATCTAAGCAGATGAGATTTTTTTTTTTTTTTTTTTTTAAACACGTGAAAAACAGAAATCTGGATGGTTTAAAAAGCTGTTCATCATCTAAAAACCAGACAGTCTGCTCTTTTCAGAGAGCATAGTTAACATTTTTTGCCATCCTATTCTTACATTTTTAAAATGACAAAAAGATAATATGCAGCTGTAAGAGCTTTTCTTCTACTCATTATAACCTTGAATGTAGGTTTTCCAGGGCTTTGCACATCTTGGGAATGAGGTTTTTTTCTTTGTAAAATAGCCCCCCGGCCCTCACTGGAATAAGAGTGTTAACAGGATGTGTTAACTGCATCCATGTCATTGCTTCAAAGAACTGCTTGAACTAAAGTTAATGCTGGTTAAATGTTGGTAGAATTCATCGGTGCATTTTTTTTTAAATCACTGATTCTTGTTATTGTGTTAAATGTTTTAGGGGGGGGGGGGGGCATTAAAATGCTCTGATACAGACGTTAAGAGGCTAAAACTAAGTTTTTTCTTTTATAAAACAGCAGATGTAGGCCGACTGCATCCCGGCTGCATGATTCTTCCACCACTATGTTTCACAGGGTAGATTGTTTATTTAGGGTGATTTACAGTCCAGGTTTCCGGATAAGTAAAGTTTGGATCAGATCAGATTCATCATCCACCTCAGCTTACATATTCAACTGTCCTAATACACAGATTCTTTAACCAAGCTGTGGAGTAAATAACCCATTAATGATCACTTTATCTGCAGCGTAAACCTTTGAGTCCTGACAAACGCCTACTTCCATCTCAGTGAATCGCACTCACCCACATATTCATCCATGTTGAAGGTTTTCACATATTTAAAAGAAAGATCTCCACTTTTGCAGAACTCTATTAACTTCTGGTAACAGCCGTAAGGAGTGCTGCCTGAAACAAAGCCACAGACATGGCGTGTCGTTAGAGATAGTGGGAGCAGAAACCCCAATGCAGTGGGAAATACAGTAGGTGAGTTTGTTACCTGTGGGTAAACCCAGAGTAAAGTATCTGTCTGCAGACGGCTTGAACTCGATGATCCTGTTCCGAATGTATTTAGCAGCCCATTCGCTGGCCAGATCATAATCGTCTAAAATCACCAGCCTCATGCTGCTAACAGTGTCCTTAATAATCAAAGAGAGAACTTTAAGTACAACCTGAAAAAATACATCTGATATTTGAGCTAACGTTAGCAGGAATGGAAACTCCTCCGGTAGTTTTAACTTTTAGTCATCTGTTGTTTTTTCTTCTATTTTCATTACTGAGTCGCGAGTTTTGTTTTGCTTTTAGCACCAGAACAACAACAGGGAGGATCGTTACCTGTTAAAACCTGACGTTTTAAATCCAACCGTACTCAGCAGAGCAGGCTCGGTACTCACATGACCAGCAGCGGGTCAAGTGATTTTAAAGCGGAAACTATGGGAGTCTGTTAGTGTCAAAAATCAAGAGCAACGACTACAAACCTACAAATAAATCACATAAAAATAAAATAAAAATCATAATTTATTACGTTTAAATTTATTTTTTTATTTAATTTGTATTGTATTTTTAATACATGTATTTTTAGGTTGTTTATTTTTTATTCATTATGTTTAGAAAAAAGCAATATATAAAAAACAGTGGAAAAACAAATATTTGAGGACACTACATTTAGAGAATGTGATTATAAAGAAATATTAGATTACCTCTAAACAGAATTCATTATTTTTAAAACACAAGATGTTTCACCACTATTTATGAATGCTTCTTATTATTATACTGGATTTGTTGAAAATATTACAGCTGTTAATCCAGAAGAACTGAAGCTTCAAACTGCTCTGGATGGTGACTAAAAATCATCCAAACCAAATAATTTCTCCTGGGTGCTGAACATTCATCCAAGTTTAATACCAAACCTACTTTCAACAGCTGATTTAACTGGCTGAGTCCACATCCAGTCTCTCAGTCAAATACATCATTCTCAATTTACCTTAAGGTTTATAATAGAAAGCAAACAAAGTTAATTTTTACTTGTGAAAAAAAAAAAGAGTGTAATGATGTATATAAATTGCTGTGTTTAAATAGTGGAGTAAATTTTTTATGAAAGATTTTACTTTATTCATTGGGAGCACCACTTAGGATTCCAAATTAAAACTGAATAAAAAAAGTAATTGGATACGTGGAAAATTTCTCATCTGTGTACAACAATTTAGGAGTAGTATACTAATAAACCAGCAGTGTCAAATGTGTACTGAACAAGTCAGAAGCATTTAACTTGTAAATTGCTGGGCTATCAAAGCCCGTCTTAGCTTTTCATGTGGACATGGACCACCAGGATCCACAGTTCCTCTGCACGTCTTATCTTTGGTTAGAAACACCATTTTCCAAATCATCCAGGTTTCTATTGGACTAAGTTCCTAGGATTGGACTGGCCTGCATGAAGACAGCTAGACTTGTCTGCAAGAATGTTGAAATCTAATTTCTGTTTACTAAAAAAAAAAAGTTTTTGTTGGTTTATTCAAACAGATCAATGATCACTTATGTAACAAAAGCCTCCCCATAAAATTAAACCTATGGTGTCTAGATGGACATTTTTTATATCCTCAAAATGTAGCATCATACCTCTGCAAGCAATGCTATGTTGTTTGGCAGATTGCTAACTCTTCAGAATACGCCTGGTTATAATAGGATTCTGTAGGTGGCTCTAGTCTTCCTATAAATACCACTCTGATCATTATGTGTAAACATACTTTAACCAATTGATTGCTGTTCTGGTAGTTTTCTTATATTCAGGTTAAATTAACCCCTTTAGTGTTGTCAAACATGGCGTATGTCTATGTGGTGGAAATGTATGTATAGAGCCCCTGCTTTAGTTTACAAAACCTAAACAATCACCCACAGATCTTCAGAAACAGATCGTAGCTTCTGAGATGAACATCCGGTCCCAGAGGATTGGGTTTTAACCACAGATTTTTTTAAAGTTTCTCAAATGAGTGACAAAAATCAGTAAATGCTTTACAGAACAGAGACAAACAGACACACATAAGTTTAAAATTTATTTTGTAACACTCCTTCAGTGGGAAGATTGAAAACACAATTTCAACATATTTGATAGACCAGTCATTGTTTTAAGTGAAGTTTAGGTAACTGGGACATGGAGCCGTCGTAGAGGTAGAGGAGTGATAAGTAAAACATTTTTTTTCTGCAGTGTAACATTAGAATGATGGTCCCAGGATGAGACGGAGGATGGATGCACCAGATCAGACAGTTACAGAGTCCATGTTACTCCTTCTTCTTGTAGTCCTCCAGGTGGGCCAGGATCCATCCAGATGGTCCCAAGATGGTGAGAGAGAAAATGCCCATTGCAACTGCAGTTTCCTGGACCAAAGACAGAGGTGGAACAATCAGTCAGCTGATGAGTCCCATCAGAACAGTACGATCAGACTAAGTATCTAAGTAGGAGACGAAAGATCACCTGGTCCACAGACAAGCAAGTGATAAAAGGAGGAATACAATCAAGGGAATCACAATCAGCTTTGTTGGCAAAGACTGACAAATCTGACTTCAGGTCTTAGTGCTCACAGCGAACAACAATTAATCTATAAACTCTAGAGGAAATAAAACAATTGTTTATCTTAAGACAAACTGTGCTGACAGCAAACAAGAATAAACAGGGATTTACGTTGATAGAACGGATTGTACGGCATGGCCCCAAACAGTCAATAAACGAAATGAATGGATATGATTGGACCCAAGCCTGAAAAACTTTTAGAAATCTTTCAATATTTACAAAAAATAACGAGTTAAAACTACCTCTGGATAGAGAAAACATCAAAAACACAAACCAACCTGAACAGACAACTGAGAAATTTATTTCTATTAGTGAGCATTCAAGCTGTGGAATTTGTAGATGCAACCGGTTTCAATGCAAAGAAGGGACAGACCTGAGAACTGCTCTCCTGACCCTCTGTTTACCAATATTGTCATCATCACAGTGAGGGAAATAAATGATCCGAGTTCTTACTGAGGCTCCGTGGGATTGTACATCCAACTGAGCATCAATTATAGCTTTTCTGATACCTAACAGCAAATATTTTGAAAGATATTGAGATAAGTTTTTTTTATGTACATCTTGTCCCCGTGTAATCTGGAAAGATGCTGGCCATTCCAAAGTGAAGAAACATTTACAAGTTAAAACTCATTCAGTTATCAAATCTATGTATGTAGAAAAAACAAAAACCAGTTAACACTAATGTCCAGTTCAACTGATTTTACTTGTATTTTACTTATTGAATTACAAATAAACACAGTAAGTGTGATGACAGCTGAATTAATACCACCTGGGAAACTAGGAAGGGGGGGATTTCTGCTAACAACTGACTATAATAACTATGATAATGTGTTTAAAGTGTGTGTTTGAAAATAAATTGATTTATATTTGTTTCAATTAACACCTTAACAGGAACAGGTTTTGCTAAGGTGAAGATGATTCGACATGGTTTAGATTAATGGCCGATCGAAGCTTTAGTCAGGGTAAAATTCTCTCAGCATGAACAAAAATACCATTGCATTTTGAAATATGTTTAAAACTGAAAAGGAACAATTATTCCTACTGCAGCTAAAATAATTTACTGCCACATTATAATGATCATTTACTGCTATTTGGATACGTAGGCTGGAACAGCTATATCATCGGTATTTTTAGAAATAGTTTATCCTGCAGAATATCGAATGCCTTCGCTGATCTACTCTTTCTAAACTACACTGTATCTTCTGGATGCCAGCCTTCAGTTGAATCCTTATCAGAAATGCAATTTTAGTTTCTAAACCAATGATACCGCAATAATTGTTGGTTCTTTACCTCTCACTGTAGTTTATAGAGCTTTTTGTGAGCAGAAATATACCCAGACAGACACATTTGTTTTTCTTGTAAGAAAGGGAGCCTTCTTCCAGCCAGCTGAACAACATTGTGTCACGATAAAGTAGCCGATGGCAACATTATGTTCACCTGCCTCGGTGAGCTGAGAACAGTATTAATAGTGCAGGGTTCAAGTTTTTTCCCTGTATGTGTCTGAATAAGGAGGTAAATGTGTTTTTGAGGCTGTTACGCTCATTAAAAGTCAGAGTATCTCCATATTTCCATTGTAACTTGGGAAACAAGGTTTGAATCCAGGTTCTGTCAGACAGGACATCTGGCATTAAAACTTTGCTGAAGCTGCGAACAAGTTGTATTAACTTTCTGTGGCGACCCCTGAATGTAGAAGAAACAGAGAGTAAACACAAACAACTTTTAAATCAGCAGGTTTGAATGCTATCACAATAACATTTTATTTTAGTTCTCAATAAAGGTAGGTTAAAATCAGTTAATTATATTGCGTTAGGGTTTATTTAAATGTTATTTTTCAGAAGTTCTCTACGGAGGATTTGGAAGGAAATTATTCTACTTGCTTAACTTAAACTTAACTACCCGCTTTAGTTATATTATCTTAAAAAATAAGTAATGAGGAGAGGGGCTAAAAATATCCTGAAAAAATCTCAGGAAGTTAGTTTTGACAAAACCTCATGGAGCACAAGCACGCTTCAGAATGACCTCTGGAAAAGCAAAATCTATAAACATTTACTCTAAACAACAACAACAACGTGTGATTCTACGATTACTTCTCACGCACAAAAAAAATCAGCTTTATTTACCACTATAAACTGTAATAAAATAGCGAGTACAGACTATGACCTCCAAGGGGACAGTTGGTACATAGCTGCTAGCATTTAGCGGTTAGCTCCACAACTTACAAAGCTGCCGATCTTCTCCTTCGCCGGTCTTGTGTACAAATTCGCCGTCTGGGTCACAGTGTGTCCCCGCATGACAGGAGCGACGCGGCTCGCGACAGTCCTCAATAACCCTGGCATTTTTATGTTATTTAAGAAGACGTCAGATAACGTCCGTAGCAGAGAGAAGGTGGCGGATCAATGGAGAGGAAACGCTTGCCTGGTCTTACCTAACATATTACAAACAGGAGATTACTTATCGCGCCACCTGCTGTCTTGGAGTACGTCTTACATTTATCGGAATAGTTATGAAAACTGCATCATTTGGTGAGAATAATGTCTTAACATTTGAAAAATAACTAATGAAAACGAATAAAGGTAAATATTTCTTCACTTTAATGTACAAAACTGTATTAAAAATTACATGCATTCATTCCGATGTGGTTATGTATTAATTCTGACGTGTTCATGCATAGGCCAAGCAGCAAGGCTTATTAGAATCTGTGAGCTCCATCAAAATGAGTTTTTTTCTGTTGACTATTGTGTGTTTCTGAAGGACTTTAAGTATTACTGTACATAACATATGTTTAGGAAATTCACAATTAATTTGTGCATTTTATTAGCTCTGGATTTGTCACAAAACTGAAGTGGTTCTTCAGCATTTTTCAAGAAATGTTTGTATTTTTTTATCCCCTGGTATTTTAAATTTCAGATACTTTGGCCTGTCAAGTTTGGTTTTTCACTGAACAGAGATTCTTTAAAATACATTTTTGTGTGTTTTTTGACGCTATTAGGATAATTTCAAATTGAGACACTCAAGAAAAGCACAGCTCTGGTCAAAGGCAGGCAGTCTTTGAATAGGTAAAACTAACAATTTCCTCTGAGTAACTACTTTGTGAAACAAAGATGGCTTTTTCTCTCTTCCAATGTGACTGGTTCTTAATGTGGATGAATAAGAAATCAATTGTCTTAGTCAGAATCTTAACTAGATTGAAGCTCTTTGAAATAAAAAATGATGTGTTCATCCCATGATGCCACTTCAGATACTTGGTAGGGGAGACATTTGGCTTCCAAAATATTAAGAAATTGTTAAAAACAAATAAACATGCCTATAAAAACTCAGAATTTTTCATCAGTTCTCATGTTATGTCTTTTATTTGATGTTGCTTTGTGATAAAATAAATTCTTTAAGCCATCTGAGAAAGGTCAAATAATTGATGCTATTGCTAAAAGTATTCTCTGTCTAGTTTTCATGTGTGATGTGAATAAAACATTTTATTTTGTTGAAATGTTAAAGTCAGAACCCAGATTTCAGGCCACATGAGCAGTAATCCTTACTTTTGTACAAACTGCTTGCTGCAGAGAGCTGGAATGTAATAATCCACCAAGAAACAGGCTTTAGTTTCATAACACCAGCTCTCTGGATCATTATTCTGAGTAAACAGGATCTGCACAGTTTTCATTATTATTCTCTGCAGACAGGTTTAGAGAGTTTTGATTTCTAAAAAGACTTTAAAAGATGGGTATGGACATGGAGTTAAACAGTTCAGGTGATGTTGAACCATATGGAGGAAAAAGTGCTTTCAGCCAAATGGAGCACAACATCGTGGCTGGATATCTGATAACTGCAGGTAAGACAGCGAGAAGGATCTGTAGGATTTTACAGATATAATTGTAGAACTGCACAGCTGACAGAAACAGATGCTGAACGTGTTAAATAACTTGTAGTTGTCTACATTCAATTTGATCCTTTTGATTAGGCCTATATAACATCCCATATGTACTCAGCATGTCTCTATCTACACACATGACCACACTTTTGCTACTCTTCATTTAATAAAAGCAAAACTCACAATGCTCAGAGAAATAACTTGAATCTAAAAAAGTGATAATAAATAAAGATCCGATGTAAACAAATAAATGACAGTCAGACATTGCCTTTCTGCAATGCCTGAGCAAAATTGTTTCAAGATATAAACTCATGAAACAGCCCTGGACAAAAATGATGGTATCTTTAACATATTTTGTTTCACAACCTTTTGAGGCAAGCATTGAAATCGACTGTTTCAACTCCTCATGAGCAAACTGCTCCTGTTTTCTCAAGTTTGAAGGAGGCCTTTTCCAGACAGCATATTTCAGATGCTCAATATTATTTAGATCAGGGCTCATAGGAGGCTACTTCAGAATAGTCCCATGTTTTCCACTTAGCTATTTTTTCTGGTGCTTTTAGCTGTATGTTTTGGGTCATTATCCTGTTTAATGAACTGCGACGGAAACCAAGTTTTCTTACATTGGGCAGCACATTTCTCTCCAGAATCCCTTGATACTCTTGTGATTCCATTGTACCCTGCAGAGATTCAATAACCCTCTGCCAGATGAAGCAAAGCAGCACCAAATCATAACAGAGCCTTGTCCGTGTTTCACAGTAGGGACAGCGTTCTTTTCTTGACATGCTTCCTTTTTCCCTCTGAACACATAGAGTTGATGTGTCTTGGTAAAAAGTTTAACTTTTGTCGCATCTGTCCATAGCACATTTTCTCAGAAACTTTGTGGCTTGTCATCATACAGTTTGTTTTTTTATATTTTGTTTTCAACAATAGTCCCCCCCTAGCCTTCTCCCATTAAGTCCACTTTGGCTCAATGAGCAACAGATGATGTGATCAGACAGATGTTCCTTGAGCTTGAACTTCACCTTAAATTTCTTGTGTAGTTTTTCTGTCTTCTTTTGATACCATTCCTGTTTTCCTTCTTTTTAACTTGTCATGAGTTTTCTTCCCGCAGCCGCATCCAGAAAGGTTGACTACAGTCCAATGGATCTTAAATTTCTAAATAGTATATGCAGCTGTTGCATCAAGCTGTTTGGAGATGGTCTTATAGCCTTTACCTTTAACCTGCTTGCATAGAATTTTCATACTAATCTCCCGAGACAACTCTTTGCTTTGATTCCTCTGGTCCAGGTTGAGTGTGGTACACTCCATGTCACCAAACAGCACAGCGACTACATGTAGCCCTATATATAGGCCCACTGACTGACTACAAGATTGTAGACAGTGGTACAACTTATTGAACATGCCTTTATTTATCATGTTCCTTTGGTCACATTATTTTCAGTCTTTTCTTAGGGTAACATAAATTTGTCCAGGCTTGTTTTGTGAGTTTATTTTTTAAACCGTTCTGTTAAAGTGTGGTTGAAAAACAATGTCTGGCTTTCATTTTTAAAATTTTCATACAATTTTGAAAACTTTTTTCATTGATTTTGTCAGATTTTTCTGACCACAGTGGGTTTTTTCCATCATTAAACAAGTGGTAGCATCAATTTTTTTCCCAAGTGTATAAAATTTTGGAGAGGCTTTACAACTGGTTCAATAATAATTTCCAACTACTTTGAACGTAGTTGGAGTGTGTTAACAGCAGAGGATTGGGAGAGAAAAAAAAACTACAGTACTGCAAACAAAGATAATTGTTTTATGGAATAAAATAGTCATTGCTACAACATTCAATAAATCAGAATTTATTTTTGCAAAATCAAAAGATTATTTTCCTCAAACTATCCAAAAGCAGTATGCATGCAAGAAAGAAAGTTCAAAGACATTTCGTGAAAGTATGTAAAAAAATGTTGAGGAATTTAAGTAGTAACGTCAAAACAGAATTAATTCAATTCAATTCAGTTATACTTTATTAATCCCTGAAGAAAAATTCAGTTTAGGTACAGCTCGTCTAAGTGGGACGCAGTGACCAAGGCTTTGCTACTCTACATTGAAAGGCGGGGTGGTGCGAGCCAACAGGATTTAAAGACTCCTGGATAGAAGTTGAAACGTCTTCAAAAAGCTGAGCGAAAGTCTGGTTGCCCTCCTATTTAAGCCTATGTTGTGGTTGCCATGGCCCAGATTATTGAGAATTTACACAGGCAATTTAATGAGTAAACCTAAGCTTGAAAACTATGATCTCTAATCTTTCATGATACCCTCCATGGTCTAGAAAACTCTTGAAAGTACAGAATTTGCTTTTGCAAGTCTGGATAGAAAAGCTATCAACGTGTGATTCTTATGTTAAAAAATATAACTTTAAGCCTGATCTAAAACAAAATTGTCTCAAAATACATAGTTTGTACATGGAACTCTTTTTAAGATGCATTTGATTTTAAAGACGATTCCATCTTGATATGTCATGTAATTATAGTGACAGTGTGAGGTCCTGTCACTATGCCTCCAACCAATCATGTGGCCCAGAGGATATTTCTTTGGCTGACTGGTCTCATGCCAGGGCTCTGTACCTTGCCACATTATCATGACCAAATTGATAGGTTTCACATACATTTCACATATCCACAAAGAATGGGGAAAGTTTATTAAGGTTCTTTAGGAAAGTACTATGTCGTTACAGAGCTAAAACTGATTGAATATTACTATGTAACTTATCCAGGACCTACAGGCTATCATGTTTCATTGGTAGCTTATTGTTTCAACTATGAATGGAGTTCTTTCTTCCTTAACAAATATACTCCATGATAAAAAAATATTTACATCTCAGTGAAATCTTTGGTTCCTCCTCTGCTCTCAGGTGTCATCAGTTTGGCCAGTAACATCGTAGTTCTGCTAATGTTCATAAAGTTCAGGGAGCTTCGAACTGCCACTAACTTCATCATCATCAACCTGGCCTTCACTGATATCGGAGTGGCTGGTATAGGTTATCCCATGTCTGCTGCCTCAGACATACATGGAAGCTGGAAGTTCGGTTACACTGGCTGCCAGGTGAGAAAAGAAAATCGAACCTTCTCCAAACTCCCTGATATTCTTTCAAAGTTTGTCTTTGTTTTTTGTTGTTTTTTTATTTAGCTGCTTTTAGACGTGAATGAATTTACTCTGACTCTCATGATGCATTCAGAAAGTTTAAACAGGGATTAATGCTGCCATGACTTTAAGCAGTGAGCAGTCTTTCACCACAGCTGGTCAGCTTAAGTCACATGACTGGCTTTTTTATTTCTAAAAATTATTACATAGTAGGTCAAACATATAATCCATTTTTTTTGTTATGGAGAGCTGAAAACAAAAGTGCCTAAAGATTGTGTAATAATTCACACTCAGTAGTATTTTGAAATACTGATGAACATAGAAAAACCAAATCTAAACTTCCGCCTTGTTATCAACTTTTTGATTTGTTTAAAATGTTTCTCATTTTTTTTCCTTCTGTCTTTAGATTTATGCGGCCCTCAACATCTTCTTTGGCATGGCCAGCATAGGCCTACTGACTGTGGTCGCTATTGATCGCTACCTCACCATCTGCAGACCAGACATCAGTAGGAGTTCACTCTTGAAGTTTAACTGTCTTTATTTGAGTTCAATGGATGCAAGAAATCACATTTTACATCCAAAACCACAAAAAACGATAAGACAAATAAGATATTTTATAATTTTAAAGGGATTTTAAATGAAACTAAATCATTCATGGCCAGCTTATAGTATATATCACTTTACATTTAGGAGCAGCATGGTGTCTACAACAGGGTGTAGCTAGAGAACATTTAAAGTGATGCCAAGGGAAACTGCAAGTATTTCTGCAATGCAGCCAATCTGACATACTAGATCTATGTTAGATTGACATGCAGAAGTATTCAGAGGTATTTATGTGAATTATATCTATTCAGATTGTGTCACCTCTAATCACCGTTGATATCAGTTATGCTTCTATAGTTTTATTCATTCTTTTTCAAAAACATTTCTTAAAAGTTGGGTTGGAACCTACAGGTGCTGATCATAAAATTAGAATACCCTGAAAAAGTAGATTTATTTCAGTAATTGCATTCAAAAGGTGTAACTTGTACATTATATTTATTCATTGCACACAGAC
>JAUZNJ010079945.1:0-51126 GCA_034780135.1 Jordanella pulchra | reverse complement strand
ATGAAGAGATGATTTAGGCAAAAAAATCATTTTTGAAAAAAAATGACTTAGGCAATTATTTTAAGAAGGTGACGATATGGAAAAGGTAATCAAGTGAACTAATAAAACAAAATTCCTGGATTTTCCTGATGTGATGACACATTTTATCCTTGCACATGTAATAACCTTTTAACATATTTGGAGAAATATCCAAATTCACCTCCAATGTAGACATTTCTATTAGATACACAACTGTAAAAGGGGCTGGCATATGCAGTTTTTATTGTAATTGTAAGAATGACCATTCAGTCAAATAAATGTCTAAAGACATGCTAACGCCATATAAGGATGAGCTAAACTGAAGTGTTTTGGAACCACACTGTGCCACATGGGGATGTTAATTAGTGAGTCGTCCTTACATAATGGTTTGATGCTCACTTTTGCTTCTCTTTAATCACTAAGACAGAAAAATAAAGACACAGAGTGTGTGATGCATATTTGTAAAAACACTCGCACAGTAGTTGGTAACTGCAATAAGTTGGTCAGCTCCAAATGCTGTAAAGATAATACTGATGGTGCATTAGCAGACTTCAATGGTACGCAAGGGAAATATTGGTATTGATTATTTCTGTGAGATAAATAGAAATGATAGTATCAAGTTGAGCTAAGAAAACCTGAACAGCCAAGAGGTGATGAATTGTTCAATAAGGAAAACAAAAGGTAACTTCCTGTACAAGCTGAAGCGGCTGAGAGTAAAACCACAACATTACATTTTATTATTTAACTGAAAATGTAATTAAGCCCAACTTGAGCATGTCTAGTGGGATGTGCTAACTTGTTTTCTCAGACCCAGGGAAACTATGATTAGCAATATGAGTTAATAATGTATGTCTTTGTAATTGTTATCCTTAAATGGTTTCTCAACATGTTCATGCTTAAAGAAAAATATCCTATGTGTGAAAAATTTAACAAGATTTAAAAAAAAGGACTACCATGTCACATTTTAGGGTCAGAGTTGTTGAGGAAGGTTTCCTAGGTTTCAAACTTTCAACTTAAATTTTTAAATGAAAATAAAGGCCTACTTAGTCGTATCTCTCAGTTACTTTGTGTTTGTTTTATAACTCAAAGATAGAAAGGTTAGGTCCTGTTTTACTAACACTATAAAAACAAGTTTAAGTAGGTTGGTATTTCTTGCCCATGTCTACCTTGATTATGGATATTGTCTCTTTTCAAGTCTGGGATATCTTTACTATTTACCTTTAAGTGCATAGTTTTTTAACACAAACTGAATAAAAATGATTTTTGAAACTTTAACATACTCCATTTTTTAATTACATAAAAAATAATAGTACAGCACAACAAGCAAAAAAGTATTTTGAAACTCATTATGAGAATTTCAACCTTCTAAAAGAACAACTTGCCTCAGATTGGGGGTTGCTGAACCCTGGCTTGTCGCATTTCATGGTGCTACATCAGAGAGGCCCCCTCGATGCCCTTGACTCATTTAAAACTTCAACAACTCCCTTCACTACCCAAAGGTGCATGCTGGCTCTCCTGGTTCCCTCCCATCCACTTTGTCAAGAGGATTTGAACCAAAGAAAGCCAAAACAATGCACAATGGGCCCCTCCATCTACCACCCATGATCCAGTTATGAAGAGAGAGGAATATGGGGGATAAGGGTGGGAGGTAGAGAGCAGGCTGGATGTACAGGCATTTAGTTTGTGGAGAGCGGGTTGGTGGCTTAAGGTGCAGGGATGCATGCTAATCACATTCCCGTCTTTTCTGCTGCCCCAGAGTGAGATGGATTGACAAAGACGCAGCAGACGGACCAAGCTGGCCCACAGTCACCCCAGAAGAAATTCGCTGTTATGAAAACGACATTCTTCCTCACAAAGAGGCTGTGTTCTCATGGCTTCTTGTTCGACGAAGACCCTCTCTGTCACTCTGCTCTACTCAGTCTCACACTCTTGCCCACGCTCAGTTGTTCTTCTGTCTTGACTTGATCACTGAGCTCCTTTCTTTGCGCATATATCCATTATTACACAATGCGTCCGCATCTGCATCCAGCAGAATATTTGCATACCTTCCATCCAGCTCACACATATTTGTCACTGAATTTTGGGAAATGGAAAGCCCACACATTGGCAGCCAATGTTCTGTTCTCATCTTGTGTCAAAGGCTGTTGGTGTTTCATTATTTTCTTCATTCATATTTAGGGCTTCATCTTTGGCACTGCAGACCGTAAATCTTTGTTTTGTGTAACAGCATTGTACTAGTGAGATAGAAATGAACAAAAAATTATCTCAACCCCCCAAAAAGGCATCAGCAGTCACATTCTCAGAGACTTTAATTGTGCACCAATCTAGTTTGTTTTAAAAGTGAGATGTAGTTTTCAAAATACAATGTGCACTTTGATAGGATGATACAGAGGCAGAGATGTAGCTAAAATGATATAGCACAAAAAAACTGTCCTACCTGGGTATTAATTGAGATAGGAATGACTCTGTTGTTTATTTTGCCTTGATTAAATATACAATAGCAACACTAGCAAACAACTGCAGAGCAAACAAAAAAACTGATTGCTTATTTTAATTACCCCCTCAAGAGAAGAGTGATGTCTTATTAAAACATCAGAGGTATTTCACTTCTGTGATTAGGGATAGTGATGAAACTAGGCGTGAGAAAATAGCTCTTCTTTATCAGGCTTTCAGTACCAAGTGGGGGAGGGGCAGCAGTGTTTCACAAGGCTTATGGAAATACAGAAAAGCCTCCAACCACTGGTACTGTCTTTTTAAAATATAATTCTTAGCAATAGGGATGGTATAAAAGAATATGTTTGCTCTAACCTTTTAAGAGCTTAATATAAATTGATACTAAACATCTCCACGTATCACTGGGGCCATGATTTAGGGCAACAATTTGTTGAAAAGTCAGCAAGGGTTATCAAGGAATATAAAATAAAAAAATCTAATTTGACTTTCTTATAGGTCTGCAAAAAATGTAGGTGTACTTTTTTAATTGATTGATTGGCAATATGCAAATACAGGTGGTGGTGGGGCATGGTTGACTACTCTATGCTCCACACATATCTTTGGTGATTCTGCCACTCTCATCACTTAATAGTAGTAATGTGTGATGGAAAATAGTTTCAGTTTTGAAAAGCTCGTGATACACTGGAAAAGTCCTATTTTGTGTTATGCCATTTGGTCAAGTCTCCTGGTCAAGTCGAGGCTGCCGTACACCGGAGCCACCAGGCCCTCTGACCACCATCAGTAGGCAATGCGGTTGAAGTGTCTTGCCCAAGGACACAACGAAACTGAAAGCCGGAGCTGGGGCTTGAACATTTCGATTGCAGGACAAACTCCTGTATCTGACGCCACTTTCGCCCCAGTAATCAGCAACTCAGTAGGAGGGAGAAGATGCTGAAAGACAGCCGGTTGGAGATTTGTGATCAGTGTTTGACTGACCAGAATGCATGACTACAAGAGGTATGGGGCAATCATGCTTACACTTTGAATAGGTGTTAATCTACGAGAGACTTGAAATGCAGTAAATTGATCTATAACCACTATTTTTCATTACTTAAAGGGTTTTATTCCAACATTATCGTTCTTACAGTATTTATAGGATAGGCTCTAGGTCAATGCTGCACAGCACCACAACTGCAGCACAATATGAAGACGCAGGTAATGATAGCGCTTCCTAGACCCGTCATGGCCTCTTGTTTCTCCAGGATAGGTAGGGGCTGCTGCTCAGTAAGCAGAATTTATGAGGATTACTCAGACTCATATAATTCAAGCGAAATATAACTTTGTTAGATAAAAGTATTTATGGAAATGTTTTTCTAGTACTGTTCTGGATAAGTGCTGCTCCATCACTGATTCTACACCAGTAAATGTTAATACATTCCAACCTGAAGAAACAGTTTTCTTTCTCAAATATGTTCTTTTGTTACTTTTGTAAAACCTTCGCTGATGGGTTGACAAAAAATACACTCTTTTTATTGTTTTGGGACTTATCTAATTTCCACTTAGCTGGTGGCTCTGGAATTTCCTTATTTTTTCTGCGGCCTTTTTGTTTTCAAACCTATGGAATATGTTTTTATACAATTTAGGTTAGATTCAAATTCTTGTACATCCTGGCAAAGACCAGACTGTTTATAGGCTAAAACCCAAAACTGTCTGCATGTAAAGTGAAGGCAGCAGGATATGTTGCTGAATTTGAGACAAGATTTCATAAGAGGATAAAAACCTTTCATTAATGAAGAGTTCAAAAATAAATCATAATTTATCATGAGAAATAAATTATGAATTGACAGCCTAGCTTGTTTATCTTATGTCGAAATAATGTTGCAATTCATAGACTGAAAGGTCTAAACATTATAGTGAATTTCCACTAATATTAACTTTTTTTTCTTTTTGCAAGTTGGAAAAAAATAACAATCTGTATGCTAATGTTCTTTGGTAGGTCTAGTTTTAGGGATATAGTATTTGCTATGTTTTGTTTTAATGCATTTGAAGAGTATACAGTAGGATCATTAGCCGAAGAATGATTTATCTGTTTATTTACAAAATGTAAATAAAAACACTGATGTGTTTTTACAGTTACTGAAAGTGAGTTTATACAGTTTTAAAGAAGAAACAGTCCTGCTTTTTGTTTCACTTGACATGTGGTAATTCTAATTTGTATTTTCAAATATATTAAATTGAATAATTTCAAATGGGAAAGACTTTATAATATTGATATTTTCATGCCAATTGAGCCTTACAAAGCAAATATAAAAGGTGTGTGATCTTTCTTCCTTAAACTTAGTAGTGACTCCAGATGTAGGGATTCTAAAGTGGAGAACGTGTGAAATTTTTTCTATTTCCTTCAAAGTGGTGGGTGCCTGATCTTTAAATTCACCAGCTCCTTAAAATTGAAATTAAACTCAAGAGTGTAACTAGTTTGATGTCACACTTGGTAGTTATATTTGTATGGTTCAAAGTAAAGAACACAAGGAAAATAAAGTAAACATGATAAGTAGAAAGTAAACATGTCAGAAGGCTGACATATAGAGATGAAATCCAGGACAAAAAAAACCCCAACAACAATAAATTCTTGTAGTCTTTCTATACGGTGTGAAGTAAAACACGCGTTTCCTATTAAATGAATAGCAAATGTATACTTTTGCCTTAACAAGATTTGTGTTTTCTCCTGTAACAGTTAAAGTCTAAATTGTTCTCAGCAGGAAGGAAAAGGCCTTGAAACACAGTCTGTTAAAAGCTACTGGGTTTGCAGAGGCTGTGAAGACTCATGACATTTAAAAACTCAAAAGCTCAAATAAAACTCACATCTCATCAAAAGAAGAACTCTGATAACTGAATCACACAAAGCTCACGGCTCAAAATCATTACTGACATTTTCTCTAACTAATTGAGGAGTTTTAGATTGCTGGTATAAGCAGCCGCTGTCTTTTGTTTAACTAAGATTCAGGCTGACAATAAATAAAAAAATTACAGCCTTGAAGTTCTCAGAACGAAGAGATTGCAAGTTAGACTCTTATTACCAAGCAACTATTTAAACACCTTAGAATAAATAGCCTTTTTCTTATCTGTTTTCTTGCCACAATATTAAATATAGACTAAAATCGGCTGCTTTTCTAAATTTTAAATACATTATACCGATCAATATTTATGTTGGGATTTGTTGTTTTGAGTTCAAATGAGTTTGAATTACAAGTAATACAACCAAAGATAAATATACATGTTTACTAATAGTTACTTTACAGATCAAAAGTCTTCTCTATAAGATATACTGGTGACTGTTTTCTTCGTGCAGTTTCATATTCTCAATTAATGTCAGTATTAATATCTTATATAAAAACTCAACTTTTCTGGGGTAATATTGCCCTACAATAGAAATTACTATAAATTTTATTTAAAAAAGAAGTATTGGGTAAAGAAGTCAAAAATGTATGTATAGTCCCACTGTTACTGTTTTAAACATGCCTTAGCAAGTTGCACCAAAAGAAGCTCTGATTTGTGTTTGGAACCAAACCCGAAATAATCTCCAACTTTTGTATATCTTGATATTGATTTGAGATAAAGTTTGATAGGGAGTACTCACTAATTTATTTTATTTTATTTTTTTGCAATTTAGTTACCCTATACTTAAGACACTGAAACAAACCCATGGCTCGTATAACACAACCACCAACAGTTGGTACAACGTTCTCAGGCTGAAAAGACTCACCTTACCTCTTTGAAACAGTCGTCATGTAATCATGACCAAGTATTCAGTTTGTCCTTTAAAATAAAACATTTTATATAAGCAGCTAATCTTAAGAATGCAAGTTATGTTGCTGGCTGTTCTATTTTACTCTGCATTTTATCATTTCAGAATAAAGCTGTGTTCAGTGTCAGATTCAGGCTAAGGTAACCGCCGAGCATTCCTTTCTCAGTGATTTCTGAAATATTTTGAGTATGCTAATAATTTTAGTATCATATCAGGAGGGTGGTTCAGGTCAGGTGGTTAATACTTGAAAAAGACTGAATGGTTCAACAAGTTAGTAACCAACTGAATATATTCAGTAGGCTAAAAATATGCTTTTCTAAACACTCTGACCTCAACCATCAAAAGACAAAAGAGTATATAACATTAGGTAAAAGCATAGAAACCAACAGATCTATGTAATTTCTATCAATTCTGCCAAGAAAAGGAGATGAATATTAGCCAAAAGTATTCTATAAGATTGTCAGAAATATTTGTACAGATATTGGTGGAAATGTTTGCAGACAGATACAGTATATAGATTGAAAATGAATGTGAGATTGTCCACTCATTTCCTGTTTTCCAGTGATTTCATTCAAGTTGTTTGCATGGTCAGTTCAAAGAATGATTCAATTCTCCAAGTTAATAATTACTTTTATTAAGATAATTAGTATAAAAAGAACTCCACATTCCCTTTCCTTATTTTTTTTTTGCGCTAATTGGAAATATATTGTAAGCCATATTGTAGAGTATAGATAGTTCAGGTGTAGTTTTGTAGAGGTTAAGGAGCTCAGGAGGGAGTGTGTGCCGCCATGTTGGGTAACAACAAAGGGGAGGCAGGGGAAGGGGGATGTCTCTCTGCACATGTGTGTTTATAGAACCGGTGTTGACACAGACACAGCCGCTCCATTGTCCTCCTCAATCTTCGGTCGGGATGTTCGAGGGACGCCTCACCGCTTGGCTCCCTCTAATCTCTGCTGGAACCAAAAACCCTGCGGCTGGAGGGCCTCAGACCCTGAGGGACACTGTCAGCACTGGGACTGAATGGAGGGGAAGGTTACTGCTGAGAAAATGTGGAGCAGTCAATTACAGATTACTCATGAGCTGTTTTAAAACTGCAGGCAGTGAAATAACCCAGGGGATTACAGTAAACCCACCAAGTAATCCTTTGATTTAATAGCTTTTGATTTAGTTTTGTCTTTTTGAACATAGAGTTATAATTTTTAAAAATAAATATATAAATGAAACTAGATGAATAACTTCCAAAAGACTTCCAAGTACTTTATATTCCATTCAATTCAACACATTAAATGGTCTCTTCCGTGTGTTTAATGTGTTTTAAAAGAGAGTCAGGCTTTGTTTTAATTTGATAAATCAAGAAACGAGGTGCTGTTATCAAGCTCTTTATCAAACCATTTATTAGGTCATTTTTTTTATGATGTTGTTAAACATTAATAAACCAAACTTTTTCACCCTACTTGTGCTGAAGTAGGTACAATGAAACATGTTTTTCAGATTACTTGTCAGGTGGCCTCATTTGTTTGATTTTATTTATTTCTAGGTCATTATTGTTCTTACCTAGAGCTATTCCTAAGAGTTACAATACAAATACAAATGGAGATAACTTAGTACTTACTGTTTGGCTGGGCATCTGGTCTTACCTGTTGCTTTGGTTGTACATGATGTACCAAATAGCATCCCTGGCACCCCATATTCATACAGCAGCCTCTAAAAAAAAAAAAAATCTAACATAAGGTAAGTTATAACATAAGGTAGTTTTAAGAAACTATAACTTTCTTTTTACCTTGTAGCTGTCACCTTTGTTTACATTTGCCACTTGATTGCTGAGGTGTACAAATTCAACTGATATGTTTTGACCAGAAACATTTAATTTAAAGTATTAGAAACTTTGGCTGAAATGTATTTGATAATTAAACTGTACCTGAGAATTTTAAGAATGTTTGATTTTTTGTTTCCTCAAGAGGAATGTCCCTGATAGAATTAGTCATTGACAGAAACTGGGTCTGAAACAAAAGCTTTGAGGTGTCTTTTCCCTCCTGTAAGGACCTGTATCTTTAATTCCAGGCTTCCCAAAGATTAATTATTCAAATGGACCCTTATGTCTGATACCAAAGACTGGGTTTTATCCGCAAGGACATGGTAGAGAGTCCCCCCGCAAACCAAGAAGGCAATATAAGTAGATTCATTTCAAGGTGCCTGTTACTCCAAAGACTTTATTAGATTTAGTTAATGAGAGAGAGCAGGGCAGGCTGGCGGTCTGAGAGCAGGTTGGGGAGCTGAAACGTAATTAAACTGCGAGTCTGACGACGCTGCTGCTACACACTTTGTTATATATTTAAAAAAATCCTTCAGCAACTAATTCCTACCAAAATTAGAACCGCTACATCATTTGTCTCACTTGTTTTTTTATTTTGTACTTAAAATAAGAATGACGAATTCTTCCTTCTTAGTTCTTCTTCTGTTCACACCACCTTTACACCTTTGGCTCTCTATCTCCATGCCTGCACCCAGTTGCTCCACAGTTTGGGAGGTGTAGCCACATGTTAGTCTGTCTGAGAGCTGGTTAACCTTTTACAGTTTTATGTCTTCCATATGCCCTGCTGGGGCTTTTATGGCTGAACTGCGTAACACAGGAGAGGCTTTTATGTTTCCAGGCCAGCACGCATAGGTTTTCTCGTCTGAGCAATAATGAGTGTTAGTATAGATTTCCTGTGGCTCAAACAGCAGACTTAATTGACCTGAACAGCTCTGAGTGACTTGGCACCTCCCTTCTCAACCTTCCCTCCTCCAACACCCCCCATCAGGACCTTTTCTCTGGACAAAGACGCTTTTGTCTACAGGCCTGCGCCGCAGTGCTCTAAAGCTTTGTTGACTGTTTCTGTCTGACAGAGCAAATAGCTCTGGCCTCCTTTTGTTTATTGTAATTTTTTGAAGTTTAAACAAAGTTTATACAAAGCCCCATTTTCTGACACTGTTTGCTGCCTGTGGGGGATAAATAAGCAAAGAAGAAAAGAAGCAGGCTTGTCGTTGGTTGAATATCTTTTGACTGTATGTTTCTCTCTGACCTCTTCTCATTTCTCTCTCTCTATGTTTCTCTTCCTCCCTCCCTGGCAGGGATCACATATACACAGTGGACACAGAGACTGCCAATGGTGACGAGATCTTTTTCAGCAAGGTGAGTGAGACGTTGGACTCTTTGAGGATTGGTTGTTCTTGCTGTGACTTGACAGTGAAACCCAAATAGCCCTCCCCACTCTGTGTGTCTGGATGGACACGTGGGTGAGTGCATGCTTCCATGTATGCGCCTGTCAGCACTCTTACACACCTGCTCAGAGATGGGAGCCTGGCGAGTTTGCCATGGTGACCCTGCTAAGACGATTATCCAATCAGTAGGTTAACAAACCGGTTGCGTCACACACGCTCATCAGTGAGAAAGTGGAAGTTTAATAGGACTTTAGCAGAAGCTAAATGGAGTGTGCTTACATGTGACTGAAAGTTAAAGAAAAAATATAGCAACCTAGAACATAGGCAATTGACAGTAATCCTCAAAAGTCATGGTTAATCTTTTCTATACATTTTTCTTATCATATATGTAACAAAATTCGGTAACAGGAAAATATGCCTCAGTTTTCTTGTCGGTTCTGATGGTTCGCACTGGAGCAACCTGTAGTTGGAGAGCTGATGTTCTTAAATACCTGGAGGCTCATCCTGCAAAGTACATTCCCAGTCAGATGCAAATCAGTAATCAACCTGTTGCTTTCTTGGGTCATTTGAGTCAATTATTTAGTATGAATGGAATTGAAATGGACTCCTGGATAGATAAAAAAAAAAAATCTCACAAAAACTCATGTTCCTTTTCCATTACTGTGAAAGGCCCCAGGACAATCATTGAAAATCAACATAGTGACGTGGTTGCCTAAAGACGTATACAACACCACTCATTGGAGTGCGATCATGAACAGGGCGTAAACTTTACCTCTTCCTACTGCAAGAAAAAATAAGAGCATGTAAGAACCAGCAACATACTCTGCCTAAAGTCCATGTCCAAGAGCTCTTTCGGCTAACAGCCTCCAGCACCAACGCTGCCAAGTGTTTGTGGCTCCGGTGACTGTCTATGTGGGCCTGTGTTTCAGGATTGCACCCATCAGGTCATAGCAGTGGTTTGTCCAGCGGTCTGATCCACTATGAATGTTGTGGTCCTTCAGCCTCTTGTAGTCCTGCTTAAATTTTTTGAGCTTGTCCCACACCTGCTTTGTGGTGTGCAATCGTGGCTGAGTTGTAGTCATTGTGCATCACCAACTCAAATTCCCGCTAAATGCTCTCCTCAGCAAAAAAACGCAAAACATCCTGGACCTCATCATCCGTCCAACAGTCGTAGTTCCCTTCTACTCCATCTTGCGTTTAAGAAATCAGACAACTACACAAAAAAACTGTGTGCAAAAACTGTGTGTGTGTGTTAGTTGTAACAAAACAAAGATGGCAGGATGGAGGGGCAATACAGTCCATCAATTATTGTTCCCTGCAACCCTATCCTCTCCAAAAGCCTGACTGGGCAGAGCAAAGAGCTGGGTCAATTGAAGGATCAAAGCCATAGGAAAGGAAGGCGTGGGTAAGGCGAGGCAAGGCAAGTTTATTTGTATAGCACAATTCAGTACATGGACAATTCAAAGTGCTTTACATTAAATAGACAATAGAATAGAAGAAAAATAAAAGTAGAGTAAAAGCAATTAGACATTAAAAACATGCATAAAACAGATAAAACATTTGGACCACAACCTCAAACTAAAATTACCTCAGTTAACAGTTTACCTTCAACAGTCAAAAGCAGCTTTAAACAAATGGGATGAAAGTCAGTAAAGAAACAACCAAAGACTGGAAATAAGACAGAACTTTAGAAGACCTGCAAATCTATTGATCACTTTAGCAACGATCCAATAAAGGGTGGTTTGAAACTTTTGCACTTCATGGTAAATGTTGACAAAGAGGGAATTCTATTGCATATATTCAAAATAATTGAGTAGTTCTTAGGATTTTCCCTTTTGCTTTGCTTTAATATCCACTGTTCCCTCAATTCGACTCACTCCTCATTGGTATCAGTTAGCCTCAACATAATTGATGCAAACAGAGCTAAAAACAAGGGCATTTTCTTGTATACAACCACCCTCCATCTCCTCCACCTCTCTTCCACTTCAATGTCAAAGCCCAGCTAGTGGGTCTTAATGAGAGCCGGCATCAGATGAAAGGATGGCGAGGAGAGGTGAAGATTGATTGATGACTGAGGGTCTTTAATCAGTGGCTGAGCTACAAACATGCTTCACAACTGCAGCAGGGCACACGGCGGTCTAAACCTACAGCTCAGCAGTGACCCTCAGGCCACACAGCGTAGGGTCGGAGTGTTAGTCTTAGTTTATATTACTGTAGCGGTACGGTATTTGTCCTTGTGTAGTTAGCTCTGATCTGAGGACTGTGTTATGGTTCCACTTCTTTAGCAGAGAAATTTGGTTTTCAGGTCAGAACACAGATCATCAGTGTTTAAAATAAAGTTTTTCTCAGAGCAGTTTCCTGATGAGGGGAATCGATGATGGGGAATCTCAGATGAT
Source organism: Jordanella pulchra (assembly GCA_034780135.1). Taxonomy (NCBI): domain Eukaryota; kingdom Metazoa; phylum Chordata; class Actinopteri; order Cyprinodontiformes; family Cyprinodontidae; genus Jordanella; species Jordanella pulchra. Next base: position 39,273 of record JAUZNJ010079945.1, on the reverse strand, counting down.
TATTATTGATCCCTTTACAGATGGACTATTGAGCTGTCTGCCAGTTTTTTGTTCTACCTAAATGTTGAGTCTGTTTACCCTCATAAAAGTCGCCTCTTCTCTGTCTCCTGTTTACATTTATGAATTCTCCTTTTCTCCCTTTAGAAAATGACCTGGAAGTCCAGACAGGCAGATGTAGACACTTGCAGAATGAAAGGAAAGCATAAGGTAACATATTCTTCACAATTTCCAAATCAGCCTCGTTAGACAAGTTCACATCAGATTCATAACTTCTTTCTCTGTTTTTACCTGAAATATTCTCACAGACATTGACATAAGTCCCTGATGACACATTAACACATTTTGTATGGCTTATATAAGATGCTCCTTTCACAATTTATAAAGTATATACAGAGGAATCTTGATGTCTTTCCACTGCATAGTCACATTTAAAAAGATTCATTGTTTCATTAAAAACAAGGCCGATAAATTCATCTGTAAAAATCCCACCTGCTTATGAAAAGTTAGTGTCTGCTGCATATGCATATTATGTTGTGTTTCACCACAAAGAACAAGCTTATTGTTCTACAAGACAAATGTTGCTATTAGTAGAAAAGCATAAAGACAGAAATGTCACCGCGCTTCTTTTTTCTGTTTTGTTTTTTTGCTCTACGCTCCCTGAAGGATGAGTGTCACAACTTCATCAAAGTCCTCCTGCAGCAAAACGATGAAACCCTGTTTGTTTGTGGTACAAACGCCTTCAATCCTTCCTGTCGAACCTACAAGGTAGGGAAGCACACGTATCTACATGCAAACACATTTGCTTTCAGACATACTGAACCCACTGGGCTTTACTTTTCAAAAATGTATACAGCAGAAATGTTGGTGTGGGGTAATTTTTAAGCACATGTTGGGATTTTTGAATTCAGATGTTAGCTTTGAGTATGCCCAGGTAAATTCCCACAGCAGGGAATACATATATAGTCTTATGGTTTCTGTGTGAAAATGATGCTTAATGATGGATTTTGAAGGATTTGTTTCTATCTCTCATTGATGTTTCTTTGATTATTTTTTATTCAAATTTAGTATAAAGTTTTTTATAGATGGTGGCATAAAAATGTAATTGGCTGTCCAAGGTTGGGTCATTATAGGTGTGTGAATAATATGTGAGTTTAATTTAATTTCCCTTTCGGATAAATAAAGTATTTTTGAACTTAATTGAATTGAATCGAGATTTCAGCATTAAATTATAACTACAGGCTTTATATTGAAGATGATTGGGAGCACTAAATGAAATTGCCACTTTTACTTTTTGAATTGGGTGAGGACATCCTATATCATAGATATCAGAGGTTATAGAGATTATTTTATCTAAAAGTTACACTTTTGTGAAGATGTGCTAATTTCTAGAAATGCCTAATTTGATGCTTTAAAGCAATGACCATAATGTTGGTCACACAGCGATGGCCTTGGACACCTGAACCTTTTAGTGGGAGTTCATAGATACAGATAATAGAATGTTGGCTATGTTTCAGCTATACTAGATTTTTACATTTCTGCACAATTTGGCATTGACAGGTGGTTGTAAAATTGTTGCTCTGCAGTGTGATGAACTGATATGGACTTAAGTGCAAAAAGAAATAAAATCCTAATATTTCAATAATTGTAATGATATAATCTCAATTAGTCAAGCCACAGTCTCCATCTTTGCCAATAGACACTAATGTTATGAATGTTCAGATAAACAGGGCACAGGGGAAATAAAGGAGAAAATGTGTTTCCAGGCAAAGGATATCCCAGATTGGAAATAAAACAAGATTTCTTTCACCGATGTGTTACTTTGAGGATCGTTTCTCAGTAATACAGGCTGTGCTAAAAATATACAGCATATCCCCACATTGAGATGATTTCACATCATGTCATCAGAAAGCAACAAACTTTAAAATATTCTAACATTTAATTTTAAAATAAGATTTACCAATACTGTTTTTTTTTATTTTTTTCATTATTTTTACAAAAAAGCCCTTAAAAATAGGGCATGAATTTATATTATTCATCTTCCTCATTCCCAAGCAATCTCAGCTACACATCCAAGACTGATATTAATCTAGCTGTTCTGTGAAGGCCTTACAAGTTTGAGAACATAGTTAACAAATAACAAAAGACTGACGACCACTTGATAAAATAATGTGTAAAACTATATTACAATTTGTGTTGTAACATTACAAAACTTTGAGCAAATTAAAGGGATAGAAACAATCTTGTAAAGTGCTGTATGATGAAAAACAATTTCAATGCAAATATGAAACAATAATAGAAATCCTTCTGTTTTACGAGCCCTCAAAATACAACCTGAGTAATGAAGGGTATTTCAACAGCGATATTATAAGTTAATTTCGGTTTAAATGTTTTTCTTCTGCTTTCTTGTGAGCTCTTTTCTCAGACCTAAAAGCTTTCATCCTTTCTGTGCAACATGTCCGTTGAGTTAAAAAAGCATTCTTTTAAAGAAATAAATAAAATGGGTAAGCTTAGGTTTCCATCTTACAACAGGGCTATGAAAAAATACTCAATTGCCTCAGTTGTGCTAAATTTTGCAACGACAAATCAATAGCAACCAACAACTTTTTCCACATGACTCTATTTATTTTATCACTCTATGATCCCATCTCTCTCCCTGAGCTTCAGTATCTAAGTTCCTGAATAGCTGTGGATATAAAACACAGTAAAGTTCCATCTGGCTGTCCAGTCATGTTGAAATGCTGTGAATTGCAACTGTTGTGATCTCTTTTACTGTCTAATTGATGATTTTGCTCAGTTTAATTTTTACTACATTTTTGCCCTAGTCTAAATCCTGCAAGTTTTTTTTCTATCTTATAGATTTGTGGTACAAACAGGACAGAGATACAAATGTAAAATTGTAGACAGATCAGTAAAAGGAGACAGAGATTCTGCTTCTTTTGGTCTCTGCTAAGGTCATTGTTTTCTTTGTTTAGATGCGATGTGACACTGAGATTTTATCTTTGTAGCCCGTGGGGGAACACTCTCCTGCGTTGGTTCACTAGGTCTGTTTATCAGAAAAGGAAGACGTTTCCAGTCCGTTGGTTTTGTGGTTCAGCATGCTACAAGCGAGCGTCTTTCAATTCACTGACTCCTCCTGTAAGGAGAGTGAATTTTATGTCTCTGCATTTATCAGGGGTGGTTAGCTTTTATAGTGCCTCTGGTTATGGTTTCCAGGTTTGTTTTAGCAGTTAGTGCACTGATATTGCTGCTAGTGTGCTGGAGTTACAGTGGTGTGTGGGGGAGGTGTTATGAAACCCGTTGAGAGTTGCGTGAAATGGTGCTGCAGACAGACACAAGCATGCATGTGACAGAAAAATTAGGACACTTAATTTAACGACTTTGGGAAACATTCTGAAATAATAAGGGAAATATATTTTATATGATTGTGCAATAAATCAGTTTTTGGTGCCACAAATGAACTTTGATTAACTAGATATTTTTAGGTGGTTTAGTTGAGAGAGATGCAATACCAGATCAGATATCTGCTATCATATTGACTAATTAGCTGGATTGCATATCGGATGAATAATCCTGATCCAGCATCCTGTTCCCTTTCTTTTTATTATTATTTTTTAATGTAAAATTATAAACACTAATACAGTCACAACAAGAATCAGAATCAGAAAGCTTTAATTGTCGTCATATTCTACAGTGGATACAACGAGATTTGGGACTTCCATTCAGTACGAGATTAAAAAGAAGAAGAAGTACTATCAAATAAAATAAGAATAAAAAAAATAAATAAAATATAATAAAAGGAAAAGGAAAAATATAAATATAAACAATATTGGCATAGTTTGTGGAGGGAGTAGTGCAAAACAGCAAAACAGATGAAAAATGTCCATCAGTACAGGTCGGAGTTGAATGCGGCAATGGCTTGGGGGGAAAAAACTGTTCTTAAGGCTGTTTGTCTATATATATATATATATATATATATATATATATATATATATATAGCTTTATCTTTTATTTATTTTATTCAGCAATTAGCAGATGACATTACTTTTGCATTTATTTACCTGAGTAATTATTTTGCCTAAATAAACTTTAACTAGTTGTACTTGCAGGTCTTGTTGGTTAGCTCACTGCTAGCATTAGTCATCCAAAGCCAGTTATCTTTGCTAAACTGTTCAAACTCAGTCGGATTCAGTGGAGATCTTTTAATGTGAACAATGGTTTTTAATTGTGGGCTTTATTTGGACAGTTTCTCTGATTAAATCCTCCCATGTAGTTCTGGTTGTATGTTAAGAGTGGCTCTCTTGTGTAACGGTAAACATCTCCACCATTTTGAATATTTTGTTAGGTTGCTTTACTTTTTTGGCTAAACAGAGGCATCCCCACAACATAAGGCTGCCAACACCATGTTTCACTGGATTAGAGATGCACCAATACGATACGATACCTGGGCTGAGCTAATCGATACTGATCTGAATTAACTGTTGAGTGACTGAACCATATTTTTTTCACATGAACAATGTGAAAAAAAGTATAAAAAAATAACACAGATATAAATGTGATACAAATAAACTGTGCTGCACTGGATTGGATATCCGAGGTATTCAGGTATCTGATTGGTACATCTCTACACAGGACAGAGTTTTAATGGTGATGATCACTGCTAGGTTTCACTTTATTATAATATTCTGAATGAAAACTAAAATGTTTTGCTTTTGCTATAATTTCCCTAGAGGACTTTGTTTAGCATGTTTGCTGCATGTCTTTCTTGACTTTTTGCAAACTGAGAAACTACATTCAACAATGACTTTCCTTTACTTTTTCTTGACAGTGTCCAGATTTCCCAGAACATTCATTATAGTTGTGGTATCGAATAAATTCTCCTACCTGAGCTACGGACTCCATCCAGCCAATTTCTCAATGAGCCTCTTGGCTTCATCTTTGCTTGGTGGTCGATTTGTCAGTTTAGGTGCATGGACATGTATTGACAGGATAATGCAAAAGTACACCAGTATCATAATTTTCCTTTTATTTTACAGTTATTCACTGCTTTAAGTTAGTCTATCAAGAAAATGTCTAAATGTTTAATTTGTTTGAATAGTTTTGCACAGCACTTCAATTAATGTTTATTTTCACAACACCATAACATTTTAGATAAAATTAGGGATTTTAAGCATGTTTTCAATGAACAAGTTTTAATGTAATTTTTGCATGTATCTGCACACATGCATGCACCTGAATAGCTAGAGAAAATGTTGCAAACATTCAACCTTACAACACATATTTTCAAAGCTTCTCCTGTGCTGCTCTGCTGGCAAGCTGGTTGACTCTCTGGGCAGATACCAGGCTTTGAAGGCCTGCTGGGCTTATCCAGGCAGCCTGGTCAAAATTGTGTGTGTGTGTGTTGTACGTGCATGTGGGTAAATCCACCTTGGCCACAGTTTGGCTCTCCATCTCAGCAGTGTGACAGCAATGAAAAGAGCCTCTGTTTTGGGGCCAGCCTCATCCCACATTAATCAGCGACGCTGCAAGGGCAAGCAGGAGGGACTGGGAGGCATGGAGAAGGGAGACAGAAGGGGGAGAAAGGACCAGTGAAGGCGCCAGTCCAAACCAGTACCATCCCACATTGTTTTCTGCTCCAATGCCTTTCCCATCTAGTCATTTCTTTATTTTTAACTCCAAATTGTGTTTCTCCTGTATATTACTTTTAGAACCTGATCAAGGTTGTCTCTTTATTACTTTTCATTTTTATGAAAAGTAATAAAGAGACAACCATTTTTATGCGGCTCAGCACGTTTTCTGTGTGTCAGAAGAAAAAAATCATAGAAAAAATCTTTTCAAAACTAACTTAGAGCTTGATGTATTTCTCTCTTCTTTGCTACTTCTGAAAAGCTCTAACACCTCTCTCCCTCTGTCCGTCCAATCACTGTACCATCTATCCTTCTGTTGCCTTCTCCCTCTGTCACTCACCTGCTGGGCTGCCATAATAAACGGCCCATCCAGCTGGGTTGATATATGAATGGAGTCAATTTCATCGCCTGTTGCCCGGTGCAGCAGCGGGAATCGCTAAGACTCCCAGGTGATGGGGCCTGGACTTGATTCTGGTGTATTTGAAATGATTTGTGTTCACAAAGTGGTTATTGTTGTTGGATAAATGCCTTTGCCTGTTTTTTGTTTTCCTCCAAAAACTATTGTGTAGGTTCTATAATGCTAATAAGTCTTTTTACATAAACATAACTAACTGACATGCTGACAAGTTGGAAAATGAATCTAAAACAGATTTGGGAAGTAATGAATTTGATAAGTGTAGATCACAAAGATTTTAAGTAGTCAAATACGTTTCTGTGTTAGTCTAACATTTAACAACATATATATTTTTTACACCTGGTATTCCTCAAAAACTAGTTACAGAGAAATGGGCCATGACCATTAGTCTCCCAGGAAATTTTCTCTGTTTTTAGATTGTTCCACCTCTCCCAGGACAGGTGGGAACTTATGCAGTTGACCTTTATGGATGAACAGAGTTGTTGCAGGTGGAAAAATGTGTTGCACAAGAACCATTTGCTGGGTCCAAACCCTGCTGCAAAGAGTAGGTCAACCAACTGTAAATAGATCAGAAGGGAAGGAGTAAGAAAGTGACTGGACTCCAAGAATTGAGTTATAGTCATGAATTGCTAAGACAGCTTGTGTTATTTTTTGAAGTGCTGACACACTCCCAACATGAATTAACTTCAGGAGACATGCAGCACTAGGTTCTTTGAACACAAAGTTTTTGTTTTTTCAAGTAAATGACAGGGAATCATGGCTGCTCAGAAAGATGACAAGCTGTGGAAAAAATGTAATTGATAGAGTTTTAAAGATCTTTTCTTTAACTCTTTTAGACATTTGGGGAATCCTTTGTTTCTCCTTATTACTTTTGGTTTGGGTCATTGCACTTTTTCAGAGTGCTGCATCAAACTGAAGACATTATGACTTAGAAAATAAAATCGTAAAACACAAATAGCACTCATTTAAATGAAATTAAATAATTGGCCTCACAGGGTTGAACTTCCTAACTTAAAGCATTTGAGTTTGGACAGACAGGGTGAGATTCATCTGAAACAATGGCTTCAGACCTGATAAAAACTCTGAGACTCAAGCCTGCTTAACATTCTTGTCTAGTTTGTTCAGGAATGATTGTTGTAAAAGGTGTAGCACAAGTGCAGGACATAAAAACTAAAAACAGCAACAATGCCTGGAGTTTCAATGCTTTATTAGGCAAACTTAATTGAACATTGAGACAAACACAATCTGTGTCTTCATCAGAAGCACAGAAATGCATCTCGAGACCTGATTTGAACTTTTCTATCAAAGGCATTAAGACTTGACTTGGGAGAACTAACTTGTAAAGATCACTGGGTAAATGTGTCAATATGAGCTCTAGCAAACTGTATATTTGTGCAGTCAACAAATAGTGTAGAAATAATGTTTACTGAGGTTTTTGTTTTGAGTTCCACTGAGGTTTTATTTCTGTTGAATCAACAAAAACAAACAGCACAAATATTTTTCAGTAAAAAAAAAATCACCTGATAACAGTAAATAAAGCGTATGATGAACAACCCAAACGTAGGATCAGAACCTCACTTTGAATTCTGAACCAATTATAATGTTCCTAATGGGCATGTTTTGGCTCCACATTGTGTTTGTCTAATTAATTAGCACATAGCCTATGGAAAAGACAACTGAGCTATTGTAGTTATTAATTCATCTAGATGCACTGTACCTTAAGCCAAGGTTACTGTATATTCAGCCTGCCAAGATACAGTAGATCCCTAGAGCAATGTGTTAATGCAACATGTGACAGAGCTCTCATTATGCTGAATTGTGTCTCCACAAAGCTGAAATCCGTCTGTCTTCGTTTCAGCCAATAGGGTTGACAGCATAATAATGTTTGTCTGCTAAATGGTGGAATAATGCAACAATTCCTTCAAGCAGTTCTGATATTGAATTTCCTTGTGTTTAAAAATGTGGTGGAGTGTGGCAGGTTTATCCTTTTCAGCCTGCCATTTTTCAAACACAGACTATTGCTTTTGACAAGGCTAATGTCATGCAAGGGAACAGTAGGGTGTTTTTTCTCCACTCATGCCAGCTCAACAGGAGATTGGAGCCGTATGCGTATCTACGGCAGCGAGGGCGGGAGTGTCTTCCTCTACTCGGACGGCAGGAACAGATTAGTGACAGGCGGCCAGGCCCAGCAGACAGAGGTCACAGCATCAGTGGAATCATCCGAGGAGATGGAAGGGGTGTGGGAAAGCTTGGAGTGATATGTCAGTGTTTGTCAGAGAAGTAGGGAGTGCTTATGTTACACAGATGACAGAAGTTGCTGACTTTGCACTCAGCACACAGATTCAGTGGCTACACCTGACCTTCAGCTTCTCTGTGTGCTCTGATCTGCTCCATCTGATCTACAGTTACAGTCTCTCCTGTTTTAGAACAACATACGTTCATCTTACTACTATAATATCCGTAGAAACGGAAGGAATGAGAGGTCCAGCAATGCCCTGCATGCCACTGGTGCTTCAGTGTTTATCATAAAAGGTCACTTTAAATTTTCCCTGCCAAACCACCCTCAACAATTTCCCTGGCAAGCTTTTCCACTGTTGCTCCGGAGTTTGTGTGTGTAAGTGAGTGAGTGACCTTTTTAGTGGGCAGATGATAACCGTTTCCGCCGAGCCAGGAATAGAAAACAAAATGACCTGTTTCGAGACCAGAAAGGGTGGCGTAAGCAGTCTGCTGCCTTGTTGAGCCACGCCCCCCCCCACAAGACCTTTGTTAAGAGACAGAAAGAAAGTAGAGACTGTGGAGAACAAGTTAAAAAGAAATATGGACGGAAAAATTACTATTTTCTATATACTCTGCAGAGGACTTTTTTTGTTTCTCATCTGTGTGTGTGTATGTGTGTGTGTGGGTGTGTGAGTGCATGTGCCCTGGTCATTAGCCAGGGTGAGAGCGCATCCCGAGACATGCTGAGCAACACAAGCTCTCCCATGGTGGGATGATAGTGACCTTTCATCCATGTCTTATTATGCGCCATGCTCTGCCAATTGCACTGGAACAAAATTGGAAGAACAAAAAATGAAGAACTTGTCTTAATTCCAATGTAAAGAGATTACTCCCTGAAAAAGACTAAAAATAGGTTTGTAAAATGGGATCAATGTAATAAACAATGATTATACTGATGCCAAAGAAATTTTTTTTTAACTTCTGCATTGTTTTGAGGTCCAATTCTGAATCTAGAATTTAATATATGCCCATATCAACATTTTCCAGTTAAGGACATCCTTTTTTCTTCTGTCTTCCACTCATCCAAGATCAAGTTGGAATAAAAAGGTGGAAGAGTTTAACCAGGACACCCGTTTCCCCAGCAACACTCTTATCAGGTCATTCTAGGGGATCCAAAGCCTTCCTTGATCAAAAGGAATACTCTCATAAGTGAGTTCAAGAATAGGGATAAATATATGAATGAAAACAATTCAACAACAGTTGTCAACAACTACAATTAGATTATCTGCTAAGGGCTGTATGCTCACCATTTCCCTTCATTAATCTTCACAGAAAAAAACAACAAAAAAAGTTCTGATTTAAAAAAATCATTGCATGGGAAAACAATGCAGTACACCAGGGTAAAGGGATATGTCTTCAGGGTTGTTTAAAGTTTTATTCAACAACAACAACAAATGTTGGAAGATGAAAAGCATGAGACACATCTCTAGCATACTGTGAGAGACATGTCTGTGAAAAATATGTTTTTTTCATTGCTTGGTGACACTTTCCCAGATACACCCATGTGTGGCTTTGACAGACCTCGGCGGGGCACCACAATGGCATCCTGAGGTTATTAGCTTAGATCAGAGTTAATGGAGCACACTGCTGGGTTGGATAAGACATCAAGACACCCTACTTTATATAACACTTATATTTATTATGTTTTTAAGGCTGTCTTGAAAGGTTTTTCTCAAGATCTTTCTCTTCAACTCGCTGCCAAGACCTTTTTAAGACACCTCACATAAATTCAGTTTTGATCTGCCTGTGACCTTTACTATGTTTCTTGTTTTTCAGATGGATTCCTTGGAGGCTCTGGGAGAAGAAATCAGTGGGATGGCACGCTGTCCTTACGATGCTAAGCATGCCAATGTTGCCCTCTTTGCTGGTAAGAATAACACCTCTATGCAAGTCAATCATTTAGACATTTTAACTATGAATTGTGCTGAATTAACATTAAAAAGCATGTTGCCAATAGTGCTTCTTGCCAGAAGTACAAGGAAATCCTTCAATAGTAAGATGACACTATATATTATGCCAACGTGGTCTGTGTAGGAGCTAGTTGGTTGCTTTCAGGATGTGAGTGCCCTTGAAAAGTAAACACTGACAAAAGGTTTGTTTGAGACTTTATTTTAAAGTAATAAAGGAGGTAGGTCTTGAATTGCCTGTTTGACTTTAGGTACTGTGAACATACAATGACAAGCTGTTAGCTGCCATCTTTTAATGGGAAAGTATGGTTATTCCCAATGTAATAGTTCAAAATGTTTGACAAATTTTGTTTTGTGATATTTTTAATTTAAAAAATAGAAACATCTTGTGTTTTTAACTGTCTGGTGAACTGAATGTTGCCTTGTCCTTTATCTTAATAATAATGTCTCATTACACCCCTCCCAGTTGTAGAATAAAATAAGGCAAAAGGCATTAACTTAAATTTCCTGCTATTTGTAGTTACTGTTTACTGATACCAGTATAAGTTAAAGGGCTAAAGTTGAGAATATTTGGGTGACAGATTATAAATTACTGTATTTAATATTGTCCTATATACTCTGTGGTTTATTTTAATTAGAGCTTTTTGACAACATCTCATAAAGGAAAGCTAGTGTGTCGAACAATCTCCAGAGGAAAATCTCCAAAGTTAATGCTACTTTTTCACTGTGTCTGAAATTTGTTTCTTATTAGGGTCCTTGGAAATCCATCAGCAGCACTATGGAAACAGAAAAAAAAATTATTTGCCTCTGGCTTTCCAGTTATGCCTTTTGTTTTTCATTAAGTTCCTTTCAATATGGATGTGATTTAGAAAAAAACGGAAACCAGTGTGAGTCAGCTCTCTCTGTTGATGGTGTATGATCCACGTGCTGCTAAAGACATCCAGTTCTCAAGTGTATTTATTGTGACCTGATTTATGACACTATTGATGAGCTGTCCCATGATTGGGATAGATGCCAAACCCAGCAGTTAATGTTTAGCAGAGCTACTTGGAAAGGAGCTGGAAGCTCTTAGTAATCAAGAGAGTTCCTCTCTCTGCTATCCTTTCAATTATGTTGTTGGAGTTTCCACTGTGGTTAAGGCCAAGCCAGACTGAGATCATTCTGGTGGTGCATTGTGTTCGGGCAGTCATATGTGTATATTTGCTTGAGCAAGAAAGTGTGCGACTGTGTTTTAAGCTGGACAGGGATATTCACTATTTTTGTTTGAGAAATTGACAAAATTATAAACATGCAACACATGGAAGTTTGTTGTTTGTGGATGAAGCCCTTCGGTTTGTGTGAATCATTCATTCTCCAGGTCTCACTCCTCTAAAACATGTGAGTGTATCCAGCCATGGAGGGTGGGAATCTCTTTGTTACTTAATGCTTTTTATTTTCTCTCCTCTTTATTGCTCTGTCTGTTTTTCTCACTTTATTCTTCTCCATCTTTCCTCCTCATTGCACATTCTTCCTCTGCATTCCCTGTCCAGATGGCAAGCTGTACTCAGCAACTGTAACAGACTTCCTCGCGATCGATGCGGTCATTTATCGTAGTCTTGGCGACAGCCCGACTCTTCGCACTGTCAAACATGACTCCAAGTGGCTGAAAGGTGGGTTGAAGACAAAACCAACAACGAAAAACAAGAGGAGGCAAAACAAACTACTTCAAATATAGATGATATACCATGAGTCTTGACATTTATGATGTATTTGAACAGTAGGCATCGTGCATGTATTTCATTTTTCAGTTACTAAGGCTGAATTTAAATAATATTGTGATTATTTAATAATTTGTTTATGAAAGTGTAGTCTGTTAAGATCTAAGTTAATATGTAATAGAGAACAAATTAAAAAAGGTATTAGTGTTCTGCAGAAATGCCTCTGCAGACTACAACTTGATTTAACACATTTATCCCTGATATCTACATCTACATTAGATCACAATAAACATTTTAGTTTTAAATCAGTGTTTAAATGCTGTAAAACCATTGCGTTTTTACTTACTGTCACCACTTTGGAAGAATGTTTTACCTGCTGGCGATAAGTACTGCACTACTTATGCAAACACTTTTCATTCATCTTGAAACTGATCCATTTCGCCATCCTGCTCCAACCGAAATTGCTCTGCCCTGCGGGTGAAACAAGCACCAGTCCAGTCTGTCAAAACCCAACAGGGAAGCAGCCTTTTCTCGCATGCAAATTGTTTTGCCCACATAAAGGATTATAAATTGAGGCTCTCAAGACTGACAATCAGTGCCTCTCTGCATAATATAATAAATATTCTATTTTCTTTTAAATATAGTGTCAGAACTATTTTGTCATGGCAAAACACCACTCTGATTTCCTTCTTTCTTTTGGTTTTTGCTATTTTGCAGAGCCATACTTTGTCCAGGCAGTCAATTATGGAGACTTCATCTATTTCTTCTTTCGGGAAATTGCAATGGAGTACAACACAATGGGAAAGGTAAGCACAGGCCCAGATCTTCTGCTATTGTTTGAACTCTAATCAGGGGTGAGCTCCTATTTACTGGGAAAATGAGGAAGTGTCTTGGGAAACTAACAGGATATGGGTGTATCGTATAATTGGAATGAAGCTTTCAGGAGTTGTTAAGTGGCCAAAGCATATTTTAGAAACAGTAGGCAGGATACAGGACCTAAAATAAATCCAGAAAAACAAAATCTATTGATGTCTTGTGGCTAAATATATCCTTTCAGTTGCACATCCACATCCGCTCCATGGTGCTCCTGTTTGACTTCAATGGTTCCCATGAGAAATTCCACCTTTGCGCCACAATGATACAACTTGGAAGGGAAAAGGAAAAAGCTGAAGAAGAAGGAGCAGTACCAGACTTATCTCAGATATTTCACCAGCAGGATGGGAAAATTTTGCCTTTAATCATCTCATTGCAGTTTTGAATCGGCCAATGCAAGAGTTTAATCGAGCAGCAGGTAGAAGAGAAGACGAGGGTGTACTTTGGAGAGTGAATTAAAGGGAGTATAAGAGAGAACGGTCTGAGAGCAGATCTGAGGCGACTCAAAACACAGAGGTAATGGATTCAGTGCCAGAACCGTCAGCCATGTGTTATATAGAGCATGAATACAGATTGAGCCTCTCAATCTGCTGGGTGTTTTGAAAGCAGCGTCAGTGTAATTATGCAAGTGGTGGGAGATCTGATGGAGCAGAGAGCAATTTAACATTCAGTGAATGATATCTCTTTATTATTTTCTGACAGAATGGCCTTCCCTGACAATGTGAGGAGTCGCCTGTGCGATGTTGCAAACTGATAGATCTGCTGTGGGAGAAGAATAAACTAAGGGAAATGTACTTCTCATGAAAAAATTCATCCTTCAATTTGAAACCCTCACCTGTACAGCAGTTTCTTTAATCAGACTCTAAAACGGCCATGGGTGAAGCTCACTGTGCTGGCAAATCTCTTATTCATGTCAGAATGTGGGTCAATGTTAAACGCGAGGATACTGGTGTGTCCATGGCAGTAGGACTGTGTACGCATGCTTGAGGATCTGGTTTAAATACATGTTTGCTCTCGTTCACACTGTCAATTTCAGGTCCTGGTTGGAGTTATAGCTGTTAACTATAGTGTGACAACAGCTAATTACAGCACTGGCTACCAGATCCAACAGCATGGCTGTGATTACAGTTTTTGGCGCTTAGTTATGGCTCTATGGGTAAAATTTATTGTTGCCAGGTGATAGCTCACAAACACATAACACACCAATTTACTCTTCCATCTAATTAAGTATACAGTGATAAAACATAGGGTTAAGACTCTGCTATCTACAAAGGATTTTGTGTCATAGTATATATATCAAGTTCGTAACGGGAAAAAACATGTTTTGTTTTTTTTTTCATTTTACAACACCTTTCCTCAGTTCTACAACATAAATTAGTGTATGACTCAACAGGGTAGTGCTGCAACAAGGGGCAGTATGAACACTTGAAAAAAAAAAAACAAGCAAAAATCTATATAAGTTGTATTTGTGTTTGATGTCTTCAATAGTTCATTGTAATTTTATGGTTGTAATGTGCCTGACTCCAACAGGTTGTGTTTCCCCGAGTGGCGAGGGTTTGTAAGAACGACCGTGGAGGCTCGCCCCGCGTCCTGGAGAAGCAGTGGACGTCGTTTCTAAAGTCCCGTCTGAACTGCTCCATCCCAGGAGACTCCCACTTCTACTTCAACATCCTGCAGGCCGTGACGGATGTTATCCACATCAATGGGAGGGATGTGGTGATGGCCACTTTCTCCACGCCTTACAACAGGTGAGGGGCATCTCAAATTGCAGGTTTTAGTCCTCCTTATTACCTATTTTGGTGACAATTACTTTCTAAAACTTTTTTGACAACCTGATCTTTATCAGTGTTGGTTAGGCTGCTGCGCTTCTCTGCAACATGTCATTTCTGAATTTTGGGTCTACATTTAAGTCTTCTGGAAAAAAACTTGCTGCTCTTTTGACTTGCAGGCTTTAATTTTTTTCCCATTGTTTTTCACTGCACATGAAGGCCGTGCCATTTTCTGTTTTATAGCCGCATTTTAAGCATATAAGACAATTACTTGTGACACAACAATTGAGCACACTTAACTTATATCAGAAATCCAAAGAAGGAGGGCCTTCGAACAATTTATATAACTCTGTAGTATTACCTTTCTGTTTCACAGTCTCAAATTAAAGTGCAGACAGGAGTGGCATTTGTCTGGAAGCGCTGCAGGGTCACTGTCTACCTTATTCTCTATTTTTCCTCCTCATCAGACGTCTGGTACAAACAGGAACATAATGGTCTAGCTTTCTGTATGTCTTCAATGGAGACAGTTGTTACTGTAATTTAGCAACTGAGCAGAGAATTAACATTTCTCTGACCTTGCTCTCTATAATACTGCTCTTGTGTGTTCGGGTCTCCCCGATGTCTACAAGACGAGTTTAATTCATGATGCAATGGAGAGAAAATCCAACCAGGAAAAAAGGCAAAAAATGCATCCTCTCTGTTTTTTTCAAACGTTAACAAAAAATACAGACATGACTCAGTTATTAGCTATGCATTGATTCAACACAAATGCTGCTGCTGAATTGCTATCACAAAATGGATATTTTCTTTCCATTTTAAAATGAGAGGCAGTAAAAAGATAATTTGTTGTTCGATATCTGAAGCCCCACAGCTCACTCGATAAACCTCGATGTCACAAAGAAAGCGTATGGGGAAACTCAGTCCAAGGGGAAGATACTGTATCTGATCGACTACAATCATATATATATAAAGCCTGCACAGCAATGGTAAAATACCAGGTTTTTGTGGTATGTAGAGCAAAATGAATAATTTTGGTACAAATTCCTCCTTCAATAATATAGACCTCTGCAACTTAAATAAAAAATAGCATAAAATCTTTCAGGATAAAGCATAAAACATTGAAATATTCTGGTCACATATGGTTAGATGAAGCACGTTTTGATTTCACTACAGATTTCAATCCTCTTGGGTAGGAGTCTATTAGTGTAATAACAACATTTGTTCAGTGTCTCTGCTACAAAAGCATCTTAAATCTAGCAGAATGGGCTCATCTCCTGTTTGCAGACATCTAAAATAACACCAAAATAATTTCGGTCTGCTGAAGAAAACAAGCCCCTAAAGCATTATGCTGCCACCACCATGCTTTGCTGTGAGCATGATGGGCTTTTGATGATGTGCAGTCTTACCTTTTGGAATGTTGCTAATCGGTATAGTTTTACTATGATTAGACAGTTTGTCACATAACCTAGCTAGGTTTAGAATCTTTTTTCTTCATAACAAAAAGCTCATATCTTGCCATTCTATCACTGAGATGTGATTTGTGTTCACATTCACTTCAGAGTCAGCAACAAGTATTTTCTATTCTTGTCAATGATTTTATAGCAGAGGTATCCAAACATTTTAGCCTGTGATCCACAAACTAACAGTGAAAGAGACTGGTGATCCTCCTGCAGCATCCTGGGAACCTGCAAGTTTCATTTTATATGTTTGTAAAGACTCAGAAAATGTTAGGAAATACCCGCCTAACTTTATCTGGGTCCTCTTGGCATGTACTGACTTCAGTCTTACATGGGTTTGAATGTGGAGGCTAATGAACACATCCCCAGTTATAAGATGATGTGTGCCATTGTGTGGCCATATTATTGTATTCCTAAAAGTTTTCAGAGATTTTTTGTTTTTCTTGAAATTGTGCAGGTTAGTGGTTAAAAGGTCTAAAAGGTCTTGGTGTTGTTTCAAATGACACAAACCTGGTCTCCATCATATGTGTAAATGCGTATTAAGTTAGAAACTTTATGCAGAATAAATCTTTTTACAATTTAATTAAACTCTGCTTCAACTTAACATGAAACAAACAATCCTCCTGGGGTTTAAACAACCCTGGAAATGGATTGTAAATCCATTTTTCTGTCTCTTAGTGATAGCCTGAATTGGCAAGGTGTTCCTTTTGAAATGTTCAGTCAACAGACTCGCTTATGCATTGTTTGTTTTAATATTTAATGTATGTGTTTTCTGTTGTGGCAGCATTCCAGGTTCGGCAGTGTGTGCCTACGACATGGCCGAGGTGGCCCACACGTTCACTGGGCGTTTCAAAGAGCAGAAATCCCCAGACTCCACCTGGACGCCTTTTCCTGAAGAAAGGGTTCCCAAGCCAAGGTATTGTACATACACAACATACACACGTATGAAACACAAAAGAAATTTCTCTTCCTCCCTTTATTTTCAATCACTACTCTAAATAACGCACAGATTACCAAAGTTCCTCTGACTTTCTTTTGAATATTTGTCTGAAGATATAACACTGTTGCTTGATCCTACAGTGTCTCAACGTATTGTTTTTTCTGTCAATGATGGAGGTCACTGCACGTTCCATAAGTTTCTTTGGTCACACTTTTAATATCACCTGTGCATCATCTATTGTGCCTAAAGCTTTAATCTGTCCCCCACTTTGTTATGTTGAAAGATTGTATATTTGGATAGACCAAAACAAAATAGTTTTTGACTTCAGTTGGAGACAAAAGGATTTATGGTTCCTTTTTTGGAAATTTTAACCAAGAAAAATCTGAGAAGTGTAGAGGGAATTTGCATCCAGAATCCCTGGGTATTTGTAGAATCAGCTTTTAACAAATGCCTACCAGTTTTGCACAACTACAGATTTAAATTTTCTGCTCATTCTTTATTTCAAAACATCCCAGCTCAGTGAGGTTGGGCAAAGAGCAGATGTCAATATGAAATCTTTGTTTTTTTTCTGCTTGGAGATGAGAGTGTCGGTTCTTTTGTAGCATTGAAGAAGTTTTCCCCCCCACGAATGAACATGCATTCGTCCATCCTGCTACTGTATCCAAAGGATGACTCTGCCCCGATCGTGTTTCATGACAGGTGGTGTGGTTAGGGTAATTAGCAGTGTTTGTTTTTCTAGATAGACAAATTTTCATTTATTGAGCTCTTTGGACATGATACTCTTTGATCAAGAATCTAACAAACCCGAAGTCTTCTCAACACATCTTATTTTTACCAAGCTTAAATTACGGACCAATGAATACCATTCAGTGATTAGGTCTAAAGCTAATGAATTTTATTCTAGGCTATCAGAATAATTATGCATGCTACACTTTTGAAATATGTTTTTTTAATACGAAAACTATAGATTGCATAATTTTTTTATTCGCGCTTTGTGTTGTTCTACAATATACAGTCTGTATAATAACATTGCAGTTATATAGTTTGTGGTAGAAAATTTAAGTAAAATGTGAAAATGCTAAGAAGGTATGATGACTTTTGCAAAATGCTGTTAAAATATCCATTCTTGCTCACATAAAACTTTTTTTTTAATAGTTACACACATTAGCTCTTCTGTTCCCCACCCGCAGCTGCAGAAGCATCAGCAAATGAAGCATGAGATCATTTTAAATATGGCTGGCTAATTCCACAAATGCACCAACCTGATCAATCTCTCATCTATCTCATTAATTAAAGCATTCAGGGCTTTCTTATGTCCTCAAGGAAAAAAAAAAAGATTTAATAGAAAGATCTGGGCAATGATAACTGTTGGCGGGTGTGTGGGTCTTTGCTTTAAGCCAAGTGATTTGAATTCTGAACAAATGACAGCCTCAACATCGCTCATCTTAATACATAAATGAATGTATGTATATAAGTCAGGTTTACATCAATAAGTGTTTGTATATAAACAACTTGTTTATGTTCAGTGAGGTCAGATATTTTAAGAAACAGATATGCGCAGGTTTTCTTACTGCAGTAATTGGTGGGATTGATTATATTTCTGCTCTCTGCTGCATTCAGACTCTTTTATCCACTGGCAGACAGATGGAGAGCTGTAACAATGCCACCAAGGTCCGGTTCTGTGGCAGTCTGTTCCTCCATGTGCTAGACTCTCAAACCCAATCATTTGCAGATTTTCATATTTAATGCATGTCTGTTTCCGTTCTGCTGACATATGTGTGTGTGTTCATATACCCTATAGAGAAATTTATTCCAAAATTTATTCTAAGCTTAAATAGCGGCATCAATTAGTATGATTATTGAAATCAACTTTAGTCTAAGGGTTTCACAGTTATAACTGGCTTTCGTAGAAGAAAATGTATGATTCAGACTTTTTTGGCCAGTTTCCCATCCTTGGTTCTTGTAAAGCTTTGATCTGCTTATCCTGTTGGAGGGAAATCTGAATTCCCTTTAAGAACTATAATTCCAAGCATGTCAACTATTTAGATCTCATCAGTGTGCATTATTACAGCAGCTAGCTTTACTAGCAGTAAACAAAGATCTGTTTGTTTATTTGCAAAGTTTGACCCACGGCAAATAACTGAGCAGTTTTCTCTGTCTTTACTGACAGTAAAAGAATATTTAAAGAAATTAATATATTTTATTCTTTTCGATTAGTTAATCAAAACTAAGAATTTCTATTATAATTAATCAATCAACAGGCAGCTAGTACCTTGACAAATGGTTAGGGACGAGCAGTAGTTGTGATGCATAAACACAGATAGCATTTTATCCCTTTAAAACAAAATAAATGAATCAGTAGGTCACAACTCAAAAAAAAAAAAATTAGAAATAGAAAGGAAATCCTTATTGGTGCTTCTCCAGTCCATACAGCTCATCCATGCTTAGGCTAGATAAATACATGATGCTATCATACAGATATGTGTAATAAATAGGCTATTGATACCATTTGTGTTGTGATTGTAGACACGCTTGTTTCATCCTGATAAAAGGCTTGTGCACTAATCTAGAGGTCACTTTCTTCACTGTAGGTGTATTCTGAGGTATGTCACGAGGGATCTACCTCCTTACCAGTTTATTTGTCAGATTTCTAACCCATGGTGGATGTTTGGGATGTGCCATAATAGGCACACAAGGCCTATCCTTTTAGAATCTAGGCAGGACAAAATAAAGCAACTTTTCCACAGTGGGCTTAGTCTTCCTGGAATCTGATATGCCAACAAGAACAGATGATACATCTTTATAGTACTTTTTTAAAAATAGATCCTCTTGTGCTTCCACTGACTTTAAATTTTTAAAGACCTTTCTGATACTGAAAATAACTAACTCTGCTCCTAGCAAAGCCTGTATTTGCTTAGGTACTCTATGCTACCATTTATGGCTGAAAAAAGATTTTGGATTGGTTTGGTTTGGGCCGGTCAAACTAAAAAAAAAATTGATTATTAATTACCTGAGTTATTTGTTTATGTCTTGGTTTTACTTTGCAGAATGAAATTTTAACTAAGAACAATTTTAAAGATTTTCAATAACTTTCCAAACAATAAAGGGTAGTCCCAGGATGTTGCGAGGAGGTTGGCAGGTGTTTTAGCCTTTAGTGTCCAGCCAAATGACATTCCTTGGTAGAAATATTTCTAGTACCCTGTTGTGAAAAATATGGCAAACTTAAGGGAAGTTTCTATACCAGTGCCTCCAATTCTGTAAAGTACATCCTAATGTTGGAAACAGTTCTCTAGAGGAGGCACAAATGTATATTTAATGGCTTGCGCCTTACATATTTACAATGCCAGGCCAGCCGGCTGACATTTCAGGGACCCGGTGTGTAGTATGTGCTGTGGAAGGGTATTGAAGAGCACACTGTAAAGAGGTTTTACAAGCTCTCCGAGGTGACATGCCTGCAAAGTGGATATGCCATCAAAATCAACTTCTCTTTTACCATCTTCCTTTAAAAGGATCACAGTGATAGGATGTCTTGGTGTATTACCCCAAACTCAGAAAAGAAGACATCGTGTGTCCTCCTATTTGACCAAAGGCTCCAAGAATAAGTGTTTGGCCATTTATAGTTTCACTCATATTGATTTTAAGAAAATTAGACTTTCTGTCCTCTGGCAGCCTCTTGTTATAAAGTGGTGTTTCATTTGAACTTTTCCTCTGTTGGGCAGTTTTCTTCTCCTCTTTCTCATACGTTTTTCTTTCCTCTTCCTCCTCTCTATTTGCAGACCTGGCAGCTGTGCTGGCACTCCATCCATGGAGAGGTACAAGGTATCCAATGAGTTCCCTGATGACACACTCAACTTCATCAAGATGCATCCCTTGATGGACGAGGCTGTGCCCTCTATTGCTCACAGGCCCTGGTTTCTCAAGACCATGGTTCGGTAAGTACCTCACACTCTAAAAGCCGCCGTCGTCAGAGGTCTGTGAGCCTCTTCAGCCCAGGCCAGCAATTATCTGAAGTGCTGCTCAGAGAGTTAGACTCATTAAAAGACAGTTGTACTCCATCACAAACCCACAACTGACCTATTTTTCTTGGAGTGGAGGACACACTAATTCCAAACTTACAATCTTTTTTTCCTATTCGACACAGTAGTAATATTTGGAGCGAATATTTTTGCTATATTGCTGAAGATCTTCATCCTTAGCTAATTAAAAACAACTATAAGGTCTTATTAAAGACCATTTTCCTCTCTTGGCAAGAAACCTCACTTTAAAGTGTACTATAACACAAATATTTTAGCTGTTCAGTTTTGCTGTTTTCCATATGCTCTAGAAATTACCAAAAAGCAATTCAGACCAGGACGCTTCTTGTTCAAATCCTTGCGGACATTTAAGTTGAACTAAGGTGCTACATTATATGTAGCTCGAAACATTTAGGAGGTAAAAAAGGTACCTGCTAGATCAGACCTGAGCATTGTAAGGTCAGCAGGCCAGATACAGCCCATTGGGAATCCCTGTGCAGCTCACGGCCCCCAATCAAAAATCTGAAAACCGTACTTTCTTGTGCATGCCACACAGCTCTCTTTTTTTTGAAAGGGCTTGATGCACTGTATATGAATACACGTATGTAAATGCTAACATACGGTAACAGATGACACTAGCAGTCGAATACATGATCCCCACAAAATGTCATCTCGCGGTAAAGAAAGAAAAGTTGACTCCGAATGCCGCATTTTCAATAAGGCATGGACAGTGAAATATTTCTTTACTGAAGTCAATGGTAAGGCCGCGCATTCCATTTGTGGTATGCTGGGGGCTACTTTAAAAAAATATAACTAAACACGAGAAGAGATGCACAAACCTTTCAGAGAAAGAGCACGCCACTGAGTCGTCTGTATTGGTAGCCAAATTGCAAGAAACAAAGAAACACTTTTTACAAAACACCTGGCATCTAGAGGAGCTACAGTCAAGGCAAGTTTTTCATATCCCACCGGATTACTAGGAAGAGCAAACCTTTCTCTAATGGAGAGTTTAGACACTTTTGAGAACCTCTCCCTCTCCTGCTGTACTGTAATGATTAGGATTGAGTAGAATGCGAAAAACCTGTTGCTGCAACTGAAAGACCGTGTGAATGATTTTGAGTTTTTTTCCCTGGCTTTGGGTAAGAGCTTTGACATATGGGACACTGCCCTGCTTATCATCTTCGTGCACGGGATCAATGTTAAATTCAGTATCATGGAGCAGCTGGCATGCATGCGTTCAATGAAAGGGACAAGAGTAGGAAGTAAGTTCTTAGTAGAGCTAAATGTGTGTCTGGAAGGCCTGTGTCTGAACTAGGACAAACTCACAACAGATGGGTGTCCAAATCTCACAGGAAATAAAGTTGGTTTATTAAAGAGAATTCAGGACAAAGTGGCAGAAAAGAACCCTGAGCAGAAATGAAAATTTTTTTATTGTATTATACATCAAGAAGTGTGGTGCAAGTCAGTGTTAAAAATGAACCATGCGGTATCTGTCATAACTAAAACAGTTAACTTTATCAGAGCAAGAGCACTAAACATAGATAGTTTGTTTCACTTTTAGATGAAACTAAGATTGACCAGCAGGACCTAAGCTACCATACAGCAGTCAGGTGGCTCAGTTTGGGAAAAATGCTGGGACCTGAGAGAGGAGATCCAGGAGTTCTCTGTGAGGAAGGGACACACCATCCTTCAGCCTTCAGAGACAGACTTTTACTCAGGACGGTTTTTGTCTGCTCAAATGAATGAACTAAATGTCAAACTGCAGAGCAGGGGTCTTTTTGTGTATGAAAGGTACAGTGCAGTCAAAGCCTTCAGTAGGAACTTGCAGCTTCTGTCAAGCCAAATCAAGGATAATAATCTCACTCAGCTGAAGCAAACCACCCCAGCAGCAGATCCGCTCCAGAGATTCTCATCCATGTTAGAAGCACTGCATGCTGAGTTTTCAAGGCGATTTCAAGACTTCAAAGCTGTTGAGAGTGAAATGCACATGGTGTCTTCTCCCTTCACTTGCAGTGTAGATAATGCATCCAGTGATGTTCAGATGGATCTCATTGACTTGCAGTCTGACACACTTCTGGCAGAGCGCTCTGGCTCAGTCTCACTGCTCGAGTTTTACTCTTCACTTAAACAGGAGAACTTTCCACACTTGAGGAGACATGCTTAAAGATCCTTGTGCTGTTTGGATGTATGTGAGCAGACATTTTTAGTGATAAAGTTCAACAAATCCAGATACAGGTCTTCCATAACTGATGATCACCTCCCAGCTGTCCTGCAGATAGCTACATTAGACATTCAGACAGACTTCATTGCACCTGTTGAAGCCCAAGACAGACTTGACTTTTCTCTTTGAACAAGTAAACTGGACATGATACATGAAGCTTTCTATTCATTGTATGTAGTACTTTAGTTTATTTTTGTCAGTTTTTACAGGTTTGTTTTGTAATGACATTTTGTAATCAGTTTATTACATTTTTTGTCTGTGTTACACACTGAGTTTTGTGAAACTGCTACTTTTTTCCATTTATTTGAATCTGATTGGAGGCCCTTTTGTGTTACTCAGTCCTTTACGATGCAGCACTGCAGATCTGTCAGGCCTTCCCAATACTTTGGAGATTTATTGCTCACATATGCAGTTGATCAGTTGATATAATACACACCATTTCAGTTCTGGAGAGATTAAATAGTTACAAATAAATTTACATGTGATGACTGTATTTGTTTTAAACTATTAACTTGATAGAATTAGTATTAATTCTCTCTTCAGCCAAACCACGAATTGTTAACTTTTATTAATATTTACTGAGTATTCTTATTCCAAAATGATCTAATTTAAATATTTGATTACAATAAGGGGTATGACAAAATGTATGATGATTCAAGATTAAATTTGAGTCATTTTTAGTTCGGCCTTCCGACATATTTTAGATTTTTCATTTAGCCCTCTGAAGAAATTAATTGCCCATCCCTGTCCTAGATGGTTTGGGTTTAAATCTTACTTGCAGCTCTGGATTAGAAATTGTTCAGCCTGATAGACCCATGACATTTTGACAAAATGCTGCTTAGAAATTTCTTTGTAGTTTTAAAAGCTATTTTTCATTAAAACAGACCTCAGAGTTCTTGTCTTTGTTACACAAAGCTTAGCATCAAAACACTTATTAGCCCTTTTGATTTGCAATATCATCCTAATCACTAAAACACGCTGATTTACTTTTCAGTCTTTTTAATCTTGAAAAGTATCACAACGGCATGTGGAGTGGATATTAAAACGCCTGTTGAGTTTTACCATGGATTACTATTTTTGAGCTTAAGTCAACTGGAAATGAAAACCGTAATAGGATTTGATCCTTGTCACACCCCAGAGAGGACACCCGCATATCAAGTACAGGCTTCTTTCTCAATATGGAAACTGTTTTCTATTTTTTTAATCTGCTGTGCCGTGGCAGAAAGCTCAGCTTGCTGGACACAATCAGCCACTTCAAAGGGTAAATACACTAAAGAATTACACTCACTGTGATTGTTGTCATCTTAATCTCAATCCAATTCAATTCATTTTATTTATACAGCACCACTTTACAACACATGTCCTCTCAAGGCACTTTACAGAGACAATTTAATAGTCATGCTGGTCAAAAGTTTTCTATCTAAGGAAAACCAGCTGATTACATCGACTCATTGACTTGATAGTGATCCCTCACACAGAGCATGTATGCAGCAACAGTGGAGAGGAAAACATGATTTTAACAGGAAGAATCTGCAGCAAAACCAGGGTCAGTGTGAGCGGACATCTACCGAGGCCGACTGTGGTTCAAGGAGAAAGAAGCATGAAATACAGAATGAATCAGAGATACAAAAGGCAACTGTTACCTAGCACCACAGGTGGTCTTCTCCAGAAAGACACGCAGACCAGCTCCAAGCCAGCTCCCATGTCAGAGGATGAAAGAAACAGAGCATATACCGTTATTCACAGTAAGAGAAACAGGACTACACTGAAACACAGGCCAAACTATAACATCTATAAACAAAGGCGTTGATAATAGCAGCCCAGCCAACATGTCTCCAGGATGGGGCCACAGCCAAACAGGAACTGACCAGACAAAGCTACCACGATGAGAAAAAACAAAGAAAGATTGAAGTCAATGTAAACTGTTTTTCCAGACTAGGTAGGAATACTGTAGGCATGTAGAGTGTCATTTTCTCTCCAGTCTCCTAGCCTTTTGCTTCAAATTACACAGCTCTGTATTAAATTAAGATGCCAGCTTTCTATTTTAGAAGAATTTATTTTTTAAAGGGGCAACGTTGTCTAAGGCAGTATACAGGGAGCTAGACAGACGTTACCTTATGAACTGAGACTGTTATTTTTAAAGTAAAAAATCCCAATTTCACACTATTTGGAGCTCATGCTAAGACTGAATGGATCAAAGTCTAATTAAAACTTCCCACTTTTGCTACTGTGGAGTGGATGGAGCAGTGTTCACTGAGTGTTTCAGGTGATATTTTAGGCAAGCAAAGGTAGGGCAGAGTATCAATGTAGTTTTAAAAATAATCTTTGACATAATCTTTAAATAAATTTTCTCTTTAGAGGCATGTTTCCTTTGCTAGTAAATTACTTTTACACCTGTTTTACATAAGGAACAATAAGTAAACATTAATGGTAGTAATGGTGGACTTCCTAGATTTCCGGATAAGCTTTCATCGGTAATCTTTAAATCCAATCTGCCTCTATTAACCCCTAAAGCCTTAAGCTGTTTTTTGAAGTTTCCATCTTGAATCATCCTCACATCCTATTGGCAAAGACCCCTTAACCAAAGTGTCAGACAGAATGAATTGGAGATGCAACAAACGGTCTGAAATACAATAAGGCCAAATTACAACCCTGTTCCTTTGCAATTTAAAGGTAGGGGTAGTGATAGTTTCCTAAGCGATATAACACTCTGATGTAACACCAGATCTTTCTGATTGAGTTTAATTTAATTTGGTTAATTAGTGCAGGCCCTGAACTTTTTCTTTTCTTTCCTTTCAGAACCGTCTTTGCTATTTAATTAAGAACCATAAAACCTTGTTCTGTTGGTGATAACAGAAAAGGTTTTGCATTTTTCTGACTGGATAAATCACAACAGCACTTGTTTTCTCCAAAAACTGAATCAATTGAAAATTCTCTGTACACAGGAGAGACAGCCTCCCTCTGTGTGGGGAAGCCAGAACAAGCCTGTGCATGTGTTTAAGCTTCAAAGAACATAACCCTGATAAGGGGTGTCATCACAATGTGCTAAATTCTAAATCACAAGGTTTTAAAGTTTCTACTAATGTTGTGTTTATAGCAATTGTAATAAAAACATCACATAGCCGTGTTAACAAAACCAGAAAAAAACCTCTTATTTTATTCTATTGTTTTTGGAGGACAGGGTTCTAAGAGCAAGGCTTTCCAGCACTAATCAAAAGCTAGAAAAAGCCAATTTCAACTTAGTAGTATCATTACAAGGCCATCTATTGCTTTGTTATAATGACAGGTGCCTTTAAACATAGCTCCTGTGGCTATAACAAATCTAATCTTATAGCTGGAGGATCCACAATGGAGACAGATAATAAGGTACCAACTAATCTTTAAGTAATCTCAGTGCTGTTGCTGTATAACTTTAGTGACCTCTGAACTTGAAAACACAGAGGTCTGACTAGGGCAAATAAATTGACATAAGCATTTTTAATTTTTAACTCAATCAACAACTTAAGCAACAGACTAAAACTGTCTAACAAGCATTTTGGGAACTAAGCTCTGTATTTTCTTTTGTTAAAAGTCTCACTGAAATTGGTGAGAAGTCATGGAGCGCAACCTTTAGTTGTGAGAAAAAACATGTATGCTTGTCTGTACATGCTTAAGATACTCTGATGTCTTTTTTGTTCTGCTTCTAACCTATTACAGGCATTATCCCTGTCTGATGAATGTAAAGTATCATTTAATTAACAAGGTAACAAACCCCCAGTGCTCCGTTGTCGTATTTAGACACTTGATATACACAATGGAAAGCCCATTAAGTGATTAAATGATTGCCTCTGTTGTTATTCTCTGGACCTTGCTTCACAACATTTACTCAATGTGCATCACAATTTATTGTAATTCTAAAGAGTGTTATTTGTTGGTTAACTGATTGTTTAAAAGTTTCACTAACAACTGATTTAGATGGTTGATTTACTTTACCTGGTAATCCTACTTTCAGGTATCGTTTGACTCGGATTGTGGTGGACAACGAGGCGGGCCCCCACAGGAACCACACGGTGGTGTTCCTGGGATCTGAAAAGGGCATAATCCTAAAATTCCTGGCCAAAATGAACAAAGGCTTCCTCAATGACAGCTTGTTCCTTGAGGAGCTCAACGTCTACAACCCTGACAAGTACGTAACTATGTGAGCATGTGTGTCTAATAGAGGGAGCACATGGATACCGTTGCCACAAACAGAAGACGGCCAGCTTTTTTACCTAATCTGCATGTGTGTGTTAAGTGATTCAGAAGTGTTTCATTCTGCGTTTCCAGCATCGATCAAGTAAGCCAACCCACCAGCTCCACCGCTACCCGCCAGTTCCCCCAACCCAAGCTCTGAAGTGAAGCCAGTCACCCAGATGGCTACTCTATCATTTAAGGGAGTTTTATCAAGTTACACTTTGCCCAACCACAGCTTCTAAATTAAAGACACAGACACTAAAGCTCTGGATAGCATTGGAGTGCGGTTCCCAACCACAGCAGAGCTGAGCTGTTTCCAAAATGCCGGCTGATTAAAGGAAACACA
The DNA here is from genome assembly GCA_034780135.1 of Jordanella pulchra. Taxonomy (NCBI): domain Eukaryota; kingdom Metazoa; phylum Chordata; class Actinopteri; order Cyprinodontiformes; family Cyprinodontidae; genus Jordanella; species Jordanella pulchra. The sequence goes on along the minus strand of JAUZNJ010079945.1, from coordinate 11,522 downwards.
CACATACATGCTCAGGCTGAGGGCTGCGTTTGTCTTTGGAGCCAGCATCAGATCTCTCACTAATTTATCACATCTCTGTAGGATTGGGTTATATAGATGAGACTGTTTAACCCTGACCTTTGCTCAGGACTACGAGCAGAGTTCTGCGGTGCAATAGAAAAGAAAAATCTGATGCGGTACAGTCCTGCCAGAGCAAATATTTGGTTGAGAGGTAATGGATGAGAGCGGGGGAAAATGGCAGCATGAACACAGGAGAGAGAAAACAGTCACGAAAACCCAAAAACGAGAAACTGGAAAGTTAGAGCTCAGTCGTCCAAAGTATGGCTTGGGGGCTGTTTGAAGTCTCAGTTAAATCCACTGAACTTTGAGGTTGTATTTTGGGTTCCTTATGCAAAAGTTTAAACAGCATGAATCATTTTTCAGTATATATTAGATGGAAATCCCCCCACCCCCACCCCAGCCCTTCCCACCTTTTTCAAGTAGCCTTCCTTCTGTTTCCACCCTATCTCCTGTTGGCTACAGCAGAGCATTCACCGGCTGCTGGCCATCTGGCTTCAGTCGCGTACAGTAAGTGACTTTGCCTCCCTGCTTGGCCGGCTGGATCAGCGTAGGCCCGATTGTTGTGCATTACCCAGTGTAGATGGATTCTAAGCCCTAATTGTGAGCGATAATGCAGGACTAGAGCTCTGTGAACAGGAGATTAAATCCTGGAAGCGGGATGGCAGGATGAAGGGAAAGACGGGATAGAAGGATGCTCGACACACCCCTGAGGGATTAGATTGTGCTCCTGCAGGGCTGTGGAGACAAAGTAGACCAACAGGGGTGGAGGAGTGGTTGCGTGTGGAGGGGGTTGAGTTACTGTTTGTGGATTTTACACTTAAGTGCTGCTGACTGCTCACAGTGCCCATCTGTCTGTTTATCTGTTATATCCGTATCACCCTTTTTCTTATCTCTCTTTATCTCCCACCCTGCTCCTGACCTCAGCCAGCATTATCCTTTTTCTTGCTGAGCCCACGCTTCGTCTGTCTGCTTCTTCTTAATCTGTGTATTTTGTTCTTGAAACTAACTCTTAAACTTCCATCTAATCATGATGTGTTGCCCTGACCCTCCTTTGGTCAATTTGATTTCAGAAGAATGTAGAGCAAAGACTCTTCCCTCCTTTCAGGTGCAGTATAGATGGTGCGGAAGACAAGCGTATCATCGGTATGCAGATAGACAGCAAGAGTAGCGCTCTGTGGGTGGCTTTCACCTCCTGTGTGGTCAAAGTGCCGCTGTCTCGTTGTGAAAGACATGGACGATGCAAGAAGTATGTTGAAATTTTGCACATTAAATTAAAGTGTCTGCTCTGGTTTATTTTATAATTTTTACATAGGTCCAGTTTATAAAGTATTTAACCTGAATGATAACTGATGTGACTGTTTTCAGGTCTTGTATAGCCTCCAGGGACCCGTACTGTGGTTGGGTGTCAGAGGATGCCTGCCGACAGGTGACTGCCAACACCAAGTAAGTAAAAAGAGGTGCAAAGTTAATCCTTTCAAAGGATCAGTTTCAAGAAAAAAAATAAAAGTAATAAAAAAAAATATTACAGACTTTATATGTAACATCCAATCACTAAGTCCTGGATTTATAAGACTTTGTAAGAACTAAAGACGGACCATTATGCAATTCTCAGCTTTTGAACAACACATAAAAGTGGATGGATGGATGGATAACGGAAGAACATTTTCTGTTGAATTCAAAAGCTACATGTACAATTAATGATTTAAGTGGTTTAAGAAAACGTGCCTATTGCACATAATAATATGCCTTTTTCCAATCTGTTCTTTATAGATGTACACTGCTATTAGCTGGTTAATAAATCAGCTATCTCCTCTGGTTCCCATATACATGTTGCTGAGTGATTTTCAACTGTAATTTTAACATTTTTTTTCTTTGAGGTGGCTGTTTTTCTAAAATAATTAAATATCTTTCCTTATGTAGTAGCTTTATTACTGGTGCAGTAAATTCAGTTTTTTAAAACGAAATAAGTCTATCTGACACATTTAGTTATCATGCATTCTGCCTGCAACATTGATCAACACAGCTTACAGTCAATGAATGCATAGGGCTGGTTTTCATAGTGTGGTTTAAAGCTTCATCTATCCCCACAGACAAATAAGCACCCAAATAATGCTAGGTGTCCAGTGTAATATATAAAGTTTAAACGTTGTTTTTAATTTAAGTGAATAACTAATACAACTTATTTAAGAAAAAAGCTGCATAATTAATGTTTCTATTTACTTGAAAACTATTAACTTCTGCTTTTACATTCATTGCGACCCCCTTTCTTAGCCATTTATAAATACTAAAGCAAGACTGCGTAACATTTGACCCAAGTGTTAGCTTAATTTAAGATCTATTAAAAGAGTTTTCTGGTTAACATACAGTGCTAGTCACATTCCCACGTTCTGTGCAGGCTGCCTTTCTAAAAACAACTTCCTTATGAAACTTCAGGGGGTCAGATCCTTTACTGAATGAATCATGTGACCCAGAGCGCTACCTCACGCCAATCTGCGCTCCCCTCATAAAAACGAGAGCTAACTAAGCTAAGAGTTTTTGTTAGCCAACAAATAGATATAAAGCTTACCTGAACAGGCATATTTTTGATATCCTGATGCAGGATTCAGTGTGGGTGGAATGTGTTTTTTTTATGAGTAGTGGCATGATAGACCGAGAGACTGTTCAACTTTGCAGCAGTGAAGTTCTGCTAATTGCTTTCTGTGGGGACTAGACCTAGAAGTGGCTAAAAGTTAAACGGCGTTTCTTTAACTTTTGAAATTTTCTTGATGGTATACCTCTGTATTTAAACATCTGACATTTACATGTTTCAGTGCTTTACTCTAAACAAGCAGTTTCACCTACATCCAACCTCTGAAACTATTCAGATTCCACTTCTTTGGTAATATTTGCCATTCCTCTGTCAATTTGTTCAATTTAACAGTGTGTAAATGCAGCTGCCTGTAGTGGCGAGGCTGTTGCAAAGATGAATGGAAGGAAAGTGTTATTTGCCCAAAGCCTGGGGTTGGGTACAGTGCCGGGGAAAGTCTGGTGGCCACAGCAGCTATAATTTTGTGGCTGTAGTTATGACACAGAGCCAGATTATACGTTCCTGAACAAACAGCATGTGAAGGTCTGTGGTGGGAAAAAAACATTTCAGAGATGAAGTCATAAAAAGGGGCCACTGCTCTACTGGCTTTTTGACGGTGAATGAGTTTGATTCCTCTCCTTCAAACTAACTGGTCTTGCATGCTACTAGGCCCCATGAATATAGTACATGCATAAACCAACAGACTCTTCCCATCGGGCCATTATTCCTTGACGATTTCGACAGATTTTCCAACATACTGGAAAGAACCAAAACAGAGGAATTAAGACAGCACAATGCTTTGCTTCTATGGTCGCAAGATGAAATAAGACAAAAAAACAAAGATATAGGACTTATTCTTTTTCCTGTGGTTCCAATAAATATGAAAAGCTTGGTTTCAATGATCTGTAATAGCAGGCCATGCTGCTGTTTACTTGTGACTCTGAAAATACAGAAGATGTGAAGACATTAGTTTCTATGAAGTTTTCATGGTAAAGCCGAGAACTGATCATAGAATTGCAGCTTTTTTTTGCTTTTGTGTTTTAAAAAATGTTAGTTTACAGTTATTCAATTCAAATTTTAGTACTGTATATATTGCACTTTTTATGATAGTTTATTTGGTCCTTCTTCCAGCCCTTGGCCTTATTAGCTGGATTGTTTGTTTTTTTGGTGTACCTGTCCTGTTTGCTCCTCCTCTGAGCAGGTTGATGGGGATCTGGCACATGATATATAAAGCACCTATTTCTAATTATTTTTTGTTGCTGTCTGGCTCTCGAGTTGCAGTTGCTATGCTGCTGGGCCAAGTCATCATTATGCACAATTAAGTTTTAGTACTTTTTTGGCATTACATTGTTTACATATCCCTTTGTATTATACACATCGTTTTTGGCATACTTTTATATTCCAGGATCCCAGACAAACCCCAAATTTGTTACAAGTGGCTTATTGCTACAATAAAAAGGTAGACTGTGTCACAACTAAAGGGACATATTATAACATTTAATTAATGTAAAGCAAACAAAACAAAATAAGGTATACACTCAAATTTGCATGATGAAATAAAGAAAAGCCCCAGCATTGGAGTGACAGTAAAGGAACAGCACATCCGTCAGGGAGGCTTGGAGAGAGTGGAGGCAGCCAGTAAGCGAGAGACAGGGCCGGAAAGACGGTGCTTTATATGTGCCAGATCCCTATCACCTGCACAGAGGAATGGCAAACAGCCCACCTAGCAACAATCCTGCTCATAAGACCTAAGACTTGAATGATCCTAAATCCCCAACAAAAGTATGAAAGGGCTTTTTGATTCTACAAAGTGAATAAAAATATAAAGTAAAACCCTAAAATGATGACACAGATATCTTACCATTTAATATCACGCCATCTAGTTGCACTGCAGCTCTATATAGAATAATCATGTCAAGACAGGAGGAAAAATTATTTATTCTTATGGATGGTGATTTGGGGTGAGATGAAGTAGCGGTGAGATTTCTTTTTTTTCATTCAAATATCTTGCCTTACCTTCCTTTGTCCAGTCCTGCATGCGTATCTATTTTTATTCCTCTATTTTCCTCCAACACACTCTTCTTCTCTTGTAAGCCTCCCCTCCTTTACTTCTTCCATCTGGCCCCAATGGTAGCGTGCCAGCTTTCCCATGTGTAGTTATGCCTCTTATACCTACTGCCTGCAAACAGCTTGTTCTCTAGTCTTTTGCAATATGGTCCCTGGTCACCCCCTTTTTTCATGCATATAATTGCACCTGACTCTGAATTGTTGGCTCATTGTAAAGTAGCTACACAGTTGTGTTGCTGTAATCATCCTATCTGATGCAAACACTTTAGATAACATGGAGCCATATGTTGGTTTGTGACCCAATGAAGTGAAAGCTATAAATTAAAATGGTAAATTACACTTTTAGTGTAAAAACCTGCATACTTTCATTACATTGTATTTTTTCTGCTTTCCAGTTAACCTCTAGTATAAATAATTAAAGCCATTAAGCCTGACCCACATTTCCAGCAAACATGCCCCCTGTATACAACCTCTCATCTAGCATAATCATAAATTATGCCAGGTGATAAATATTAAACATCATTCTTGGTTCCCTCCAGCTTTGTGGAGCACATCTCCAGTCTAATGTAAATATGTATTACACTGTACATTTGCAGGGGGGCCCTAGCCCTAAACGGACTGTCTGTAGTTTTGCATTCTAACAGCCTGGAATGCAAATACTATGGGCTTGACCTCCTTAATTCGGGATTCATACATTTATTCTTTATATGTACCCAGATGTACATCTGTAAACGGAATGCTTATAGTTAATTAATCTTAAATCCAGTTGGATTTAAACCGTGTAATTTTTATCTCACCACAGTCGGTAATCTTATCATAAACCACTACTGGAAACTCTGACAACAAACTGTCAGAAAAGCACAGCGTTTAAAGGCAGAGCAGGATGAAGTGTTGATGTTTATATGGGGAATTAGTCAGATACTAGACATGCCTTGACTTTATCTGTGCTCGGTAAGTTTTAAAACTATCTCACTGCTTTATGTTTACGTCTAAGCATCAGAAAATCAGATAAACAGATATGCAGATATGAAGCAAGGATGCCACTTTTAATGTCGAGTACTGGATCTTCAATTTTTTTTCTATAAGAAAGGCAAAATTGCTAACAGGATAATATTCAGGGTTCCCACATAAAGAATTTCAGTCTCACTGCATGTTCGGAAAGTGGTTTAAAATTGCTTGTGGCGTGCATGTGTTTCAGACCCCTTTATTCTATTATCCATAAATGCAATGCAGTGCAACTGTATGAATTCTATATGTAGCTCTATTTTGTTATATAAAACTGTTTTTGAAAAGCTTTTTTAGACGATATTATTAAACAAGAGCATCATTAAGACCTTGGACCACATCAGGCAGATGAGAGTTGAAGTCGTAGAGATGTTTAAAACACTATTCGGTTACAAATAATAGCTTAAAACATCTTACACTGCTGTTTAATTCATCACCTGATGATAGAAAGAGACATTTCTATTTGCCAAACACTACTTGATCCTCAAAGATTTCGAATAATAGACACTAAATTACACATGTAATTTTAATTTGAGGAGTGTTTTGGATCATTTACAAAGATTGCTGTGCAACTCCTAATATTTGCAAATTGATTTAGTTCCACCCATTAAAGTGAGCAGATTATGTGTTCTACAGGGAGCTTGAGAGTAGCTGTGAAAGAAAGATGAGGTTCAAAGCCATGGAGATGGAGGTAATATTGATAATTAAGTATGAAAAAAGACAATACTAAATAATATATGTAGCTAACCTTGTAGCCTATCTCAAAGTAAAATGAAAACAAAACCAAAAAACATAACCATGCTTCGTACATGGTGATGTTTTAATATTTTTCTTCCCAGATTTACAATATTAATCAAGAAAGAAAAAAATCCCTTTTGCGAGGAGATGCAATGCTCCTTTGACAATATTTAAGTTTAGTAATTTTTTTTTTATTATTTGGTTTACTCTATAAAGATGATCTACTGTGCTGCTGCATTCATTTACAGCAGCCTATGTGGAAGTTTTCTTTCTTTGATAATACTATTCTAATATTTTTATTTGTGATGGTTCAATTATGTTTACATGTGCAGTGCACAGAACAGCTCTGCATCGTCTGGTCTCTTAACAATTCCCAGTGTTGTGGTTTTGACATTCGGAGATGATAAAAAGCCTTAGGTCTTTCAAAATCACCTGAGCTTGCGAGGTCTGCAAAAGGGAAAATCTCCTTTTATGCTATGATTGAGACCAGTGGAGGGTGAGGAAGATGAGAGATGGGTAGATGGACAGAGGACGGAGGGGGAGTGCAGAGGAAAGAGTTGAGGTGGGCCATAAAAAATTGTCACGCGTGGCTGTGATTTTGGTTGGCAGTTGGTACGCTCTGTTTCATTGATCTCCTTACAGCTTGGTGGTCTTTCAGAAAACAGGTCTTGTTGTGGGCTGTATCAGAAAGTAACATGCCTGAAGATTTCTCACTCTGTGTCATATGATGGACCTCAAGCATGGTTACCCCCCACTGCTCTGCTCACCCCATGTGATTGTAACTACACACTCACATTACTTTTGAAACTAGATGGAACACAGATGGGCAAAAACTGCACAATGGGAAGCAACCATGAAAAGAATTTGGGAATTTCATTTTTCATTTATTTGTTGCGAGTGTTACCTTAAAAAATGTAAATTACTCTTACGTTTTTTTGATTGGTTGTGATAATAAAGATACAGAACTGCCCAGTTTAACTGAAAAAATATGAAAATAACAGATTTATTCTCTGGCTATTTGATTGACAAACAATGTATTTAATCTGTCATAGAAAACAGTTTGTCCTGCTTTTTGTAGATAATTCAATTGAATTCAATGAACCATTTTACTACATGAGCTTAGTTCCAACACTGCGATCTATCACAGAACAACTACTGCTCTTCTTTTCAGGTAGCTTATTGCTGGATTTGGTTTGCATTATTTTATCTTCATCTGTAGGCATCTGCCAAATGAAAAAAACATGAATTAAAGGGCCAATGTAAAATGAACTGACCTCCTCTAGAATAATGTGAACCAACCAATAACACTACCAAAACAACCAAAACATTGACATTTCCTCATTGCTTATTGGGGAAGGGTTTCTGATCTGCCAAGGTCTCAGAAGATTAATGACCCAACCTTTTTCCCATCTTCTGCCTCAATATTAAATTACTTTGGGTTAAAGAAATAAGCATCCTATTAAGCACCAGGAAGTACCTTTTCTTCTGGTTTCTTCTGTTTTCCAACATGCACTTGAAACACAGAAAAGGATGACACCATCCAGCTTAAAGAAAACCACTGCCATGAAAAATGTCGAAGTTGTTGTGAAGGCCTACCAACATAATATATAGCCAGACTATTTTCAATATTCCTTGCAACACCTCTTCTTCTAGTCATTTACTTTGCTGTCTGCAATAAGACTGATTCAGGTCTCTGGGGTGCTTGCCAGGTGTTCTTTGTTTTTCAGTGGAGCATAGGAGTCTCTGCAGCTTACTCTGTGTTTCCAGCGTATGCTATCTCTGATGGTGTTTCTGTTTGAGCTTTCCCATAGCTTTGTTAGGTGTGGCGAGTCTGCGTGCACGGCTTGCCCTGTTTTCCACCGCTGACCGTGATGTCTCTGTTCCCTGCAGATCAGCCTTCGAGCAGGACGTGGAGCATGGTAACACAGATGGCCTGGGAGACTGCCAAAGTAAGCAAGCCCTCTTCACTCTTATCTTTTCTCCTCTTTTCCATAACTCCCTCACCCCCACCACTCCTCCTCTTTTCTCTACTAACTCTGCTCCCCCCCCACCTCTCAGACCATCATTTCCTCCTTTGCTACCGTCACCTTTTTCCTCTCCCGTCTGTTCCTGCCTTGCAATTCTCTCTTTCAAGCCTCTTCCATCCATCTGTCCCTTGTAGCTCTCATCTTGTTGTGTCCTTTCCCTACTGTTTCTCTGGTCCCCTCGGTCAACATGTCGTGTCCCATTGGGTGAACACAGGGTTATTTCTTGAGAATTTCCTCAAAAACACAAACAACTTGACAGCACACTGAGCATGTAGATGTGAAATGTCACAGGGCCCATTTCTTGGAGTAGAGAATTAGTTCATTCAAAGACGGCCTCAACTCTTGAAAGCTAGCTTTGATTCTTCATACTTCAAGACAGTATATTTGATCTTTCCAGGTCTAAAGCACTGTAACTGTAAAGACTTGCAAATGTGATCCCCCTTCTTGATATTCTGTTGAAACTTCAAAGCCTATTTGACATTGAATCAGATCAGTAAATTACTGAGTAAATAAAGGCTATAATTCTCTCCTTTCATTCGAGTGTTTATAGTCTAACCCAAAGCATTGTATCATCAGCCATAGAGGCCAGATTAATTCCCTTTGATTGGACAAGAAGAGAATATTGAGCTGCCAGCCCATTCCGAATTACTTTAAAAGTCATGGCTTTCCATCATGTTAAAGCATATAAGGCCCCTTTATTGCCCACAATAACAGCTTTCCTTTCATTTCCCTTCTTTTTCTCTGCAGATACATTTGTGGCACTGAATGGTAAGTGTTCCTCATGCACCTTACAGGCAGTCAGATTAAAATTTGAAGCTCCATCCTTTTCCCCTTTAATCTTTAACTTGAGCCACACCTCTTTATCAGCCTGGTCATTCATCCCCTCTCAAGCAAATTAAAACTCCTCCCACATACATAAAGACAGGTTATTAATGACTCCAGGTTTTAACTGAATTGATTTTATTCCTTTTTTTTTGATAGACATCCCTTCTGGCTATGAAGGTAATGAAAGTCGGTCACTTTCACACTTACTCATGTAGTTCCTTTTGGTGTATAGAATAAAGGTAGAGGAGATCACAATGATTGCCCTTTAAGTGTGATTCCTTTAGTTTATTAAACCTTTTCCTTTATGTTTAATCTTGTAGATTGTTCCTCCTCCTTCCTTTGTGGTGCTGCATTGATTAGCCATGACCTTTGCTTTGTTAATTGGATGGATCTGGTTGTTGGTGGTTAAGGGCTTTGATAGTGAGAGAGCTCCTCACAGTGAGCTTGAGACGTCTGTAAATGGAAAGAGCAAGTTGTTAAGCTGGTCAGTCACACAAGCAGCATTTTTTAGGGGCTATTAACACAAAATGAGCTAACAACCAGTTTGACAAAAGGTTGTTTTTTATAGAGTCTGAATTATGGAAATAACACATAGAACAAAAATATCAACAGCAAACTAAATATATGTTACAAAAATAAAACTAGCAAACACAACACAGAATTTTCAGTATTTCATTTTACCGGTATTTACAGCTATGTTATGCTGTTCAAGTATTACCAGCAATAAGTATTCAGAAGTCTTTGCTTCAGAAAGTTTTTTAGTAAAGTTTTCCATTTTTAACCCTATAACCCAAGTAAACTAAAAATATAATTGTCCAAAAAGGTAACAAGAAAAGAAAAGACAAACATCAGTCCTTCCAGCTTGCCATCATAAGTTCTTTTGCAGGGTTTGGAAGAAAAAGTGACCAATGAGTCAAGCATATTTTAGTTTGGATAATGAAGGATTTAAGCCATTTTTTTTTCTTTTGCCACTCTTGATACCAACCTGTGAATAGTCAGTTACAGTGGGAGCCAAACAGCCTGAGGTATCACTTCACCAGAGGACCAGTCAGGAGAGGAATTATTTGGTCATGTGATGTGGGTCATGCAATGATGATGTGTTTTACATATCTGTGCTCTCCTAATCTATCACAATATAACATGGTTCCTACCTTGATTCAGAAACTAAAGTCTTTTATTATTTATCAGGTCTGGATGAGCATGGGCAAAAATTGACAGTCTGATTGCATTTGCTGTCCAATTTTCTCCATCCATCCAGCCGTCCATCCTCTTAACATCTTTGATTTAAACTGGGTCTATATTTAAAGTCTAACCTTTATTTATAGATTTAGGAAAATATGTGGTAAAACCATAAAGTTTTGGTTTTTACTCTTCAAAAAAGAAAAAAAGCACTGAGACTTTTCGAATTTTAACATGAAAATGTGATATACAACCACATGTAAATCTACAAAGATTGGTTTTAACAAATCAGAGGACAAATTAGCTTTTTTGTGAATCCCTCTCCACTCTCTTAAAAACACTATTACACACATCGTGCCTCGCAGCTGCTAGATCAAAACGGTCAGATCCTTGCAGAATGACGAAAATAGATATTTTGAAGTCTCTCCAGCAAGCCCTCTCACTCACCCCCCTGTGGCTGTACTCCCACTGTGAATCTCCTTCTTTTTGGAGATCCAGGGTCATCCAAAAAGCATCTTTGTTGGTGTGCACCCCCTCACATTGTACAATATGCTCCCAAAGGCTTAGATGTGTGTTTTTTTAGGCACAGGCACACACTCACACCCAGTTTAGGGGGTCCAGACTCAATCTAAGTCATTTCCTGAAACCCTCTTGCTATCTGTTGGCGGTTGATATGGATTTTTAGATAAATTATTTCAGCTGCTAAAATCTTATCTTTTTTTTTTTTTTTACTGCAGACAAGACATCCTCACCTCTCTTTAATCCATAGACAGAAAGGGATGTGCATCTGTTGACAGTTTTTTTTTCACCCCTCCTGATCTGGGAAGGAGCACAGAGTGTCTGGGCTCACTATATGTGTGTCATCTGCCTGGATTGCTCTTCCCCTGTTGGTGGGGATATGAATTATAAAATAGGCCTGTCACACTAATCTTTCAGCCTTGGGCCAATAGTTAAATAAATCATTTTAATGATTGCCACGCCACACAGAAGAGGAGGAGGCCTTGAATGGCGTCCTGTGTGTGTGTGTGGGGGTGCATTTGTGTGTGTGTGTGTGT
>JAUZNJ010079935.1:0-14903 GCA_034780135.1 Jordanella pulchra | reverse complement strand
CCCCTTTTAAAGGAAGCTTGATTATTAAATTATGAACTGTTATGAGTCTTACTTTTCATTCAGCGTGTGTATTACGAAAACATTAAACAAACACGGTGCCTACAGTATAACAGTTTCCTTTTCATTCAGTAGTTTGCTGTGAATCAGAATGTTTAATGAATCTTCTCCATCACAGCTGTTGGGTCCTCTTAGCTTTGCAGCCCCTGCAGCATCTAATCATGCTCCGATGTGATGATATTAATTGCTGTAATCAGTTGGCTGACAGGACTGAAAAAATGTAGGAATTACTAGTCTGTCTTATTATTGTTCCTCTTAATTGAGTAGAAAATTCATTCGGATGTGAATCTTCCTGCTCTTGATGATGTTGAATGACACTCATTAACAGTTGACAGTTTTAAGGCAAGCCATGCATTTAGATGGCATGTGATTTAAAACACATTAAAGTCCACTTAAGGTTTTTCATAACTTGTACTGTAGTACCACATGCTGTTTTTTGGTACTTAAAATGTTCCTTTTGCATTGTAGTTATGAATCTCTGAAATAATCGGCTGTTTATGGTAAAACTTTACCATTTACAGCTAGATTTAAATAAAAAACCAAACCATCGAGAAGTGCAGCTAAAAGAATATGTTGATGACTTTCCTTTTGGTATAAAGTAATACCTGTAAGATGAAGATTCATGTAAAAGTCAAGTGTCTTTACTTGCTTCTACGACAGCCTGATTCTTCATAGCATTGGAGAACATTGCCCCACTCTCAAAGTTCATCCCTTTTTTTGTGAAGATATTTGATAATATCCATTCTCTTCTTTGAGTATGGACTGCTAAATGCATAAGACAACTTTCAGTCATATGCATGTTTAAAAACAAATAATTTATGCTGCAGTTGTTTTTTTTCCCTAACTGGATGCAGAGTAGTCATTTGTTTCTTTTGAACACACATCATGTTTTGCTCCTGCTGAGCATATTTTCCATCTGGTCCAGATGGTGTACAGGCTAAGCTAATGCTATAATGTTTTCTTTTTCCTCCTTGTTTATGTGCTTTTAAGCTTATTATATTGCTGTCTCTCTTTCCCTGCCAGTATAATTTAAAAAGATAAACCTTTGATATTGGGTAAAACTTTCCTTAATTCATTAAAATGTTACGCTAGTTGGATCTATGATACCGTTTTGGAAGCTTTGCACATAAAAAATGGCCAGTAATATAAAAAACATATTAAGAACAAAACATAACTGAAGTATGACCTCAACAGTTCACTGAAACTAAGTTTGGTCCAGAACTGTGATACTAATAATCCCCTTCAGTTTACTGGATTATCTCTGTACATTGTTTAAATCAATTGTATCATAGAATCATGTCGGATTGTTCTGTATCAGAATCTTAAAGGTTAAGTTCCCTGTGATAATATATCAGTACCAGGAAATATAAGCTACATCAGCTGCAGTATTATTTAATCAATAAGTTTGACACTAAATCTGTACATTTTACACTTTTTAAGTATGGCATTCTTAAAGAACTATAAATATTCTGTTTAGTGTTACAGACTATTTAGTTAATCAAATACTTTGGTATTTGATTAACTAATTAATCTGTAACATTGATCACAATTGAATTTGCTGATAATGCTACTAAACATGTCAAAAATTATTTCACTATAATTTCCACTATAATTTTTTTGGTTTGTCTTTAGTATCTTCACCCTGAATTATACAAACTAAAATATTTGTAACAGCTGATTTTATTACAAGGTGTGTGTCTGTGTGTGGGTTGTATCTTTATTCTGCGTTCTGTATAGCCAAGAATAGTACTTCTAAGATGTAAGAATAAGATAAAGGAAATTATTTCTGCTTTAAAGTTTTTAAAATGGTTTAAACCTCGGTGAAGCATAAAGGCATCAATCACTTCATGCCTTAAACAAAGGACTGCAAAGTTTTTATCTTATATCTAAATTAAATTAAAGGCTTTAAGTATTTACAGCTTTTTATGGACACATTTCCTACACACAGTAAATGGGAGGCGGGTGAGGCCTCTGTTCTGTCACAGATTGCCTTCTAAACTGTCATTCACATTCAGATTCTGTTTGTGGCAGCTTTCTTTCCCTACTTTAATCTGTCCCTGGTTTCTCTCTCTCTTCATCATCACGTGTTCTTTCCTCTCTTGTTCTGTCATTGTGGCCTACTTGACTAATTGGACATCACAAAGTGGGAAGTGACGAGATCCACAGAGAGTCCATGGGGCCAAGGACACAGGACAGAAATTGCTACAAGTTGCACCTGATTAGACTTATTAAAGAGCGAAAATCTGTGCTTCCATTCAATTCAGCACAGTTGATCCCCACTGGGAAAGGCTCTTGGCAAGCAGTGTTCACATAACTACTCCCCCTGCATACATCGTTCTCCCCCGATCTTCCCTCCTCCCCCTTTTTGTCCACCACGGCTCTGTCTCTCAGCTGATAATGTGACCTTGATCGCAGAACCGGTACCCTCCCCACAGGGTCAAATGCTTAGCTTCCCATAATGAGTTGTTTTCCCACAGTGGGTGAACAGGACAAAAATGGCCTGCCAGAGATCTGCATAGAGGGAGAAAGAGGGGGAGAAACCGAGAGAGGAAGAGGAACGGAGAGGACAAGGTAGTACGTTGTTTGAGCGAGGCCTGGAATACAGGGCTAAAAGAGTTGAAGAATTAGAGGTGGTGTTCGTGTAAAGCAGAAAGGCAAAGAGTGGAGCCTTGAGATTTGGGTGATGGCAGAAGAGAGGGAGGCAGGAGCCAGGCGTGTGTTTAGGGTGATCCTGAAAGCGTGATCACAGAGGAATGAGAGATAAAGGATAACAAAGTACTGCGGCTGGTAAGATGTTTGACTTTACTTGGAGTTTAAATATCATCATTGAAGGAGAGGTACTGGTAGGATGTTTGTTCTAATTCTTTTCATAGATTTGTGAATGCAACTTAATTCTTCAGAATGACAGATTTAGGCAATTTAGATGAAAACCAAGTTACAAACAAAATCTTAACAGCATCGTGGACCATGTTATACCGATGAAATGTCAGACTTTTAAGTTTTATTTTTTAAGTGGACCATGAGTTATTTTTTCACTTTCATAATAAGCACTTGTGCCATGATTTATATCACACAAATGCAAGCAGTTAATGCAGATTTTTAAGAGCTTTACAACAATAATGAAAGAGTCCTTCATTCTCTCTGTGGTGGAATAACACAGACTGTGGGCTTTTACAAAGTGAAGCTTCTAAAAAATGCTTCTCAACCGTTTGATTATATACCACTAACTTGCTTAATTCATCATTCTGTGTAATCTAACAACATTTGCTGTCCTTCCAAGTTGGAAGCAAATATTGTTAGATCGTACTATTTAGCTGTGTTGATGACTTCAGCTGATCGAAGAATGGGTTAATGACTGCAACTTCCTCTCTGGGGAAAAAAAACTATATTTTAGAAAATCAAACAACCTTTTCACAATGTTCAGCTGAAGGTTCACTTAAAACTCTTTTATTTTAAGAGGCTCCATCTTGTGTTAGAACCAGGTATTACAGGGAATGAGCTTTACTAAATGTATCTACTTAATATTTTTTGCAGATGTTGTGCTACGCTGACCTTTGTCCTTATGGAAGTAGAACAGGCAATTTAACTTGTGCTCATGATCAGCTGCTAGACTTTAACTTTAACTAAAACTTATCATTTTTACTTTTCATTTCATAATCCAGACACACAATAAAGAGAGAGCAGGTTGAGAACTACTGTCTGATTTTGATAAGGCATGGATTGGTTAAGGGTAATAATGTTTAGCTAGATCTTTTTAAAGATGCGATGGGAAAACTGCAAAACCTTTCCATCCTGTTATTTAAACAATTTAAGCATGAATAACCAGATGCCAGAGAAAATTTTGCAGGGAAAAGTTTTTCTTCTAGATGTATAATGTGCAAAGCAAAGCAGGTGTGCTCCTTCCCAGCCCTTTGCTGTGTACTGCAAATCAGCTGGCTGAAAATAAAAACCTCACACCTTTTATTCCTGGTCATAAACCAAAATATATAATGTATAAATTACAGTTTCACTCGTTGACCTTATTATGTAAAAACTGTTTAAAATTAGCTTTTGGCAGCTTAAAGTATTTAGCACAAGTCTCTATGTATTAAAATAAAGAAGTAACACAATTTTTTCTTAGTCATGTAAACACAATGTTGCATTAAAGATTTGCTGTGACCTTTTTGATAACTACAGCTATGTTATATCTCTTTTGATGATTTGTTGTTTTCTTCCATTGTCTTAACTTCAGTGTCTTGATTAGCATATTATCATGAAAGTGAACCCCTGTTAGAGAACCAGTTTAATTAGCTATTTTTAAATAATTAGCTTACTTATTTTTTTGAACAGGTGGGGTTTTATTATATCTAATGTAGTTCACTATCATCAGGTGGTTAGCAAATGTAACCCTTTTCATGTCAATAAAGTTATTTTTATATATGACGCAAGTGTTGAAGAAATCCCAAAGAGGGGATTTTTACAATAATAGGAGAATGTTAATCACTGACACAATCATCAGACCAGGATCTTTGTGTTTTCTAAGAGTTTTGGTTCTCTCCTTTGTCAGAAACTGGGCCGCAACCCCTCCGATGAGGACTGCTTCTTCGATCTTCTCAGCAAGTTCCAGAGCAGCCGCATGGACGATCAGCGCTGCCATCTTGATGAGCCACAGAACGGGGACAACAGAGAAGGTGCTAACAACACGTCCCTAACTGAGATGATAGGTTGGTTGGTTTGTTTTCTGGGCCGATTGTCTTTTTTTCACCTGGGTAGAAAAAAGAGACAATTATTCGAAAACTTCACACTAAAAACGTTCTTCTGCTTCTTAATGTTGTCCATAGATCCTTCAGTTACCACATCTCCCCAGACCGAGGAGCTCTTTGACCTGATTGCTAGCTCTCAAAGTCGCCGCCTTGATGATCAGCGCGTTAGTGTTGGAAACCTCCCTGGTCTTAGGATTACTCATAACAACCTTGGACATTTGGTTGGCGAAGGAGATCATCAAGAACCCAGCGACGACTTCTTCAACATGCTTATAAAGTGCCAGGTCAGGAAACCATTCCTATATAACTTCTAAGGTTGAATTAGCCCCTTTTCCATTGATGGTCCCAGATTTTTTTTACCAGGGTAATGGGAATACTGGGGGACATTTCCCAGTACTTTAAACAGCCTGTGACATTCAACCTGAGAAACTTTGCAGTACACCTTCAGCCTAGTAGGTGTTGGTAATAAGAAAACACAAGTGTTTATGCTTTCCTGTATTGCTAAAACCCTAACTTGATGTTAAGGATCTTCTGTTGGTCTAGGATCCAAAGCAGATTAATACAAAAGTCATTTACCATACTGCTAAATTGGAAGCTAGCTTTACCACTGTGTTTTTTTTTCCAAGTCTGACTTGCTGATTTTGAATTCACCCACGATTATTTATTTATATATATATATATATATATATATATATATGATAGAGGTACTAATTTTGAATCCAAAAAAATAAATGGATTTGGATCATTGTTTGTTTTTGTATTTTTTTGCAACTAAGCACGTTTCTTTTACCTTCATGTAATTCCTGTTAAAACACATCCTATGGATGCATTATTAGACTGAAATTATGGATGGGGTCATTTCTTTAATCCTTTCTTTTGATGTCTTTTTTTTCTGGTTTTCTACACTTGATTTAGTCAGTTAGGGAAAGTCAGCAGACTCCCATCTCATGCCTATTGATACGTTCTATCTAATTAATATACAAGTCTGTTTTTCTTTTTCTTTTCCTTTTTTGTCCATTTCCATGAAGATACTGATGTTTCCCACACTAATGGTGAGGTGGCACTATATATCCAAAGGACTGTTTAAACTGCAGTAACAGTTGACTAATATATTCCAAGCATTATGGACTTGCATTTAATCTGCTAATGTAATATTTAGCCAGTTCGTCTCAAGACAGCAGATGCTGCTCAAACTGAACATAAATGATGTTGCTCAAGATGTTGGAAGCTCAAATGAAAAGATGAGAAGTGAAGAAGACGGGGATATTATTTATATTACTGCTCCATGCAAGTTGAGATAATATCACACATCCCCATTGCAAGGCATGCTGGTGATATTGCCCATTTCTTAATCATATCACCACTGTAACTGCCTTTATTTTTCTGACTCTAGTCCTCAAGGATCGATGATCAACGGTGCTCCCCCCCAGAAGCTGGCCCTCATGCCCCTACAGTGCCTGATGAAGACTTCTTCAGCCTAATCCAGAGGGTACAAGCCAAGCGTATGGATGAGCAGCGTGTCCAGCTACCCTCAGATGACCAGGACAGCTCTCACTCCCCTGACCAGGAGCCACCTGGTGACTTTCCAAGCTAGGACTTGGTGATTAAAGCCGCACAATTTGTCATGTCATTTACAAAAGCAAATGAAAAGCAGTTAGAGAAAGAAAAAGATGGATAAAAGCAGACTGTAAAACATGGTACTGATGGGTGAATGAACCAGTTTATTAATGAGAGAAATTAAATGTGCAATAGATGGCGTTCTGTTAAATGTTACTTGATGTATTATGTATTAAGGGTGTGTAAATATAATTTTAAAAGGAGCAAAATGAAAGCCCTGGGAAGTTTGCAAGAAAGTTTAGGTGTGATGTAACATGGACAGAATATACCCAGTCTAATGCCTTAATAAGATGATTTCCAGACCTGAGATTGTACTCCCCAGTGTCAGATGCATTGCTGAATGCAGAGAATGGGCATATAGTTTAATGTGGAGAGTTAAGGTCCTAAACGCTATTGTTACAATGGAAGGTGCGCACTGACGTTTATTAACATGAATTCTACTGTTTAGACGAATTTCATTCAAATGTACGCTGATTCATGCTGCTTTTATCCTTCATACTTTTGTGGTTTTCACTTCTCAGTGTTGTTTGATTAGTAACAGTATTAATGTTTGACAAACCTATTTGGTGATTTTAGTTATTCCACTAGTTATTTCACTATATATAATTTCTTACCAACTTTGACAAATAATTTTGAATTATTGAGTTACTAATTGGAGTCTCTCAAGCTTAAAGGGCAAATAACTTGAACAGCTTCTTTATGGAATAAAGGCCAGAGATATTCTCCAATTTTACATTTAAAATTATTTTAAATTGTTCTTCATTTTTATTTTCAAAGTTTTTCTTTTGGTTGTCTTTGATGTTAAGAACATCTGCCAGCAAACTACGTTTTACAGCTATTAAACCATTTTAAAAGAAGACCAATATATGTACACTATATTGCCAAAAGTA
This sequence comes from Jordanella pulchra, assembly GCA_034780135.1. Taxonomy (NCBI): domain Eukaryota; kingdom Metazoa; phylum Chordata; class Actinopteri; order Cyprinodontiformes; family Cyprinodontidae; genus Jordanella; species Jordanella pulchra. Next base: position 7,597 of record JAUZNJ010079935.1, on the reverse strand, counting down.
TTTGCTCACCCATCCAAAGTTTTAGAATCAGGTTTTCAAATCCCTACCATTGCCACAGGTGTATTAAACCAAGGACCCAGGCATGAAGACTGTTGTTACAAACATTTGTGAAACAGGGTCACTCTAAGGAGCTCGGTGAATTCCAGGTTGGACCTGTGAGAGGATGACACCTGTGCAACAAATACAGTCATGAAATGTCCTCACTCCTAAATATTCCAGTCAACTTTCAGCTGTATCAAAAGAAAATGGGAGTGTTGGTAACGACAGCAAGGAAGTGGTAGACCATGTAAACTGACAGAGCTGCTGAAGCACATAGAGCAAAGAGGTCGCCAGCTTTCTGCAGGGTCAATCAATGCACACCTCCAAACTTCCTGTGGACTTTACATTAGCTGCAGAACAGTGAGCCGAGAGCTTCCATCACCAAGGGCAAAGTGTTGGATGCAGTGGTGTAAAGCACGCCATCACTGGACTCCAGAGCTGTGGCGGCGCCTTCACTAGAGTAACAATCGCGTTTCTCCATCTGGAAATGTGATAAACGAGTCTGGGTTTGGCTGTTACCAGGAGGATGGTATCTGTTTGACTGCATTGAGCCAAGTGTAAAGTTTGCTGGTTCGGGGATTATGGGGTTGATTTTAAGAAGCCGGGCTTGGCCCATTAGTTCCATTGAAAGGAACTCTGAATTTTTCAGCATACAAGGAGATTTTGTGCAATCCCATTTTATTCATTTTTTCATTCATTCCATTCTCTCAACTCTGTGGGGAACACACCAGTGCACAAAGGGAGGTCCATAAAACATGGTTAGCAGGGTCTGGTGTGGAAGACCTTGACTGGACTGCACAGAGTCCTGACATCAACCTAATAGAACTCCTTTAGGATGAATTGGAGCAGAGACTGAGAGCCAGGACTTCACGTCCAACATCAGTGTGTGATGTCACCAATGCACTTCCAGAAGAAGGGTCGAAAGTTCCCATTAACCAACTCTTAAACCTTGTGGACGGCCTTCCCAGAAGATTTGAAGCTATTCTAGTTTTGAAGGATATACTAACATCATATTGAAGTCCTATTAATCAGGTGTAAGATTAAGCTTATATGTGAGTCAAGGCAGGTGAACAAATACTTCTGGCAATAATATGTATTTTTAGCCCACTCTCTCGGGGGTCTAGACTTTTACAGCATCTGTGAGCTGAAGGGGTCCAGTCTTTACTATGAATGACATTAAGATTCATTGTTGCAGTTCTGCATGATTTCTCTTGTTCTGTTAATAGTTACTATTATTATAAATACTTTAGAATAATCAGTTGCACAGCAAGTGTATATTTCAGTGCGGTAGTCATTAAGGGAGCTATTGATTAGGCATGGGTTGGTATAAGAATCTCAGGGTACGATAACCTTGAGTAAGAATTCCATAGATTTGCAGTATTTACACAAAAAATATATTTGCACTCATTACATGCATTCAAACCAGGAAAGAAGCAATTATTCATAATGCTGCAGTTAGTTGTGTCCTTGGGCAGGACGCTTCACCCACCTTGTCTACTGTTGGTGGTCAGAGGGGCCAGTGGTGCCAATTATGTGGCAGCCTCACTTGTCGGTCTGCCACAAGGGAGCGGTGGCTACAATGTAGCCATCATCATCAACTTGGAGTCATCCGTCTTGATAAAGTGCTGTAGAAAATGTTTTGACTGTGCAGCAACAGGTGGGAGTTGGACAACTTTGTGTTGCTATACAAGGAATCTGTGCCTAAAAATAAAACCTAATTCTCCAGCACTTCCCATGACATTTATTGGGACAGACTTTAAACCAAGATAAATGTCAGCAGCTTTGAAAACATTTGTTTCTCTAAACTTTTGTTTTACCTCATCAGAGGTTACCAGCCCATGCCTAAGTTCAGACTGCACACAAGAAGTTGAAATCTGCCAAGAGCCTGAAATTAGAACCTACTACAGAGCCTCTATTTAATGGTACTGAGATTATACTTAATTAACTTTAGTCTTTCCTTTTTATTTAAAAGTATTGCATACCTCATATTTGAACCTCAAACTTAATATCATGTAGTTAAATTAAAATGGTGGACCACACCTTGGACCTCATTTGAATATTAAGTCAAATTCTCTTTTATATTAAACATACTGGGAGCTGCATTAGCTGCATTTAATATATTCTTTTTGTTTTGGTTAATTAGCAGTTTTAGGAAACTTACCTGGAATGCTTTTGTCTTTGCTATAATTTGTACATAAAAAGTACATTTTGTATTTATGTTCCTTTGAAGGACATGAATATGTTGCCTCATGCTTTTAATAAAAAGTTTTGGATGTTGATTAGAATACAGTTTTATTTTTCCCTCCTTTCAGGATCAAGAGAACGAAGGTGCAGTTCAGAATAGTATGCAAACATTCTGCCAGATTAAAAACTTACACCTTTTATCTACAAGTCATTCAATGGGGCTAAATTTTTCACTTTGTCCTCCTGGAACAGCACAAAGGGACTAACCAAACCTGTTTCCTAACCTCAGCTATCATTGCATAACCAAGAGCACTAATTCTTCTGGCTTTTGTTCAAATGAGAAACTGCTTAAACAGGATGGAAGTTACCATAATTTCCTACCACATTATAGTATATAATTGTTAACATTTTAAAGTTTGTGAGATTCAAATCATCTAGAAAATAATTCCTCCTTTTAAAGTTTACTTCCTCCTAAACATCCGCTCTTTGCATGGTTTATGTAGCACATATCTTCCCGTTTACAACAAAATCTGAATAGATAAATCCTGCAAAGACATAAACCACAAAATTGGATGCACTTATTTAGCTGTAAGACTTTCTATCGTCCTCTTCTTGTCTCAATCTTTAGATTCTCTTCAGCTTCCTTCTGGTTCTTAGTCAATCCCTCCCTCCCTCTCCTTGTCTATTCTTCCTCCCTCTTACCCAGAATGCATCACAGGCTGAGCAGGCTCAGCTGAGCTATAAAAAGGCATCAAATGGGGGAGGGAGGGCTGCCGTGCAGCAGGAACTGTACAGACGTACACACACACACAGGGAGCCAGGGAACGGCAGCCCATTTTGCAGAGGGATCTAAAGCCTCAACGCAGAAGAGAGGTCAGTACAGAGAAATCAAGGCTTGGTAAAGGAGGTTCAGGCAGGAAGGTCTGACAAAAGTTGTTGCTTTGTAAGAGGCAGTGACAAGCTGCCTAAAGACGGACAGAGTGGGCAGACCTATTGAGATGGAGAGGGAGGGTAACTGAAGCTGAGTGCGTTGTTGTGAAATGTCAAATGATGATGTCTACAGACATTTAGTCAAACATTTCAATTTAACATAGAAGACCAGATGCTTCTGTAGTTCCCAGGCATGTAGGTCTGGCTATTTAGGTGAACTACATAATTACCTTCCGTATAATTACACACATTCATGTTTTGCTTTGACTTGTCATTGCAAAGATTTGCCCTTTTTTTTTATCAATGTACTGAGAGCATGTAAAACCAGCAACCATTAAAGGTCATTTTTATGCAACTCCCTGCAGCCGTTCAATTTCACTTTCACGCTTTTAAGCCTTTATAAAGGTCACTTCCAGCCGAATAGTGTCAGAGTTATTGATTTTGCTGCACAATCAAGCTGCCACTTTCCTGGACAACCTGATCACTGAAAACATGATTTTTCTTTCTCCATCCATTCACAAACCTCATGGAATGTCTCAAGTGACGTCAAAGGATCCTTTAAAGGGGCAGTACACCTAATTAAACCTCAAAAAAGCTTAGGGAAATGGTGCACTGGAGTTAAATGCTCTGAAAAACCGTCAACTATGTTTGTATGTTCAGACTCTTGCAGTCTCGTTTTCTGTGTGGTTAATGGGTGTCACGATATCCCTTTAACAGCTGCAGACTTGCTGGGTCTTTTTTTAGCAGGACTGACTGCATGTTAAAAAGCAGCAATAAGACGTCTGAGTTATAGTGTCTAACAATGCTCATTTATTTTTATTTTTTTGGCTTTTCATTTCTAATGCACTATAGATAACTGATATCACTTATTAAACCATTTTAAATTCTGCATTTAACTTCCATCTAAAAACTAAAATCTGAATTTTGATTGTAGCAGTCAATGAATGCTGTATCCATGTACAAGTTATCGGCTCATCTTTAATACCACAGCACTGTGGATTAATTCATGGGGCAAGTTTATCAGACTTTATCACTTACCAAAGAATTAAGGGTCCCAGATGAGGGCACCATAATAGGCCAGACTAGGATTCCTAAAGAGGTACCATGCTGACTCAGATAGCTGCCCACATGTGACATTTACACAGGCTGTGGGGTCAGTGTGTGCTATCGTATAACCAGACACCTGAGAATACAGCACCATCCATCAAGAGGGATACTGCAAATAAAATAAGTCCAGGATTTTTTAGTTCTATCTTATGGTAGCTTGACTGAAACACAATTCTATCATACATTAATAGTTAAAAGAACTATCTGTGTAAGCTTGCCTTAACCAACCATTACACAGGCTCTTCATGTCGGCAGTAATCTGGGGCCTCAAGATGTTTTTTTTTTTTTTTTTAAATTCACCAATTTCACCAATAAATACAACCACCGTGATGTAAAGTCATCACAATTGCTGTCAATTTCTCATAGACTAGTCTTTAAAACACTTTTATCTGTCTATAAATTATTGAACAGATTAGCGCCAAAATAAATTACAGACCTGTAAGCGGATCAAACATCCAGACCTCCGCTCTTCTGGCTGAAATCTGCTCTGCAGGTTCAGAACCGAACATGGAGTTGTAACTTTGAGTTCCTAAGCACCAGTGATTTAGAATAAACTTCCAGAGAACTGTGAAAGCAGTGAAACCTTAAGTTGCTTTAAACCAAGATGAAAAACATGTTTGTTTATGGTGGACTTTCACTATGAAATCTGAACATTTTTAGTAAAGCTTTCAGTACAAATATATATATATATACACAAAGCAAAGCCAAACGTCACAACCTCATACGACACGATTTTCTGTCGGATCTGAGTGTTCAGAGCTTTATCACTCAGGGTCTTTTGGCATTGTCCTCTTTGGTGGAATTTTTCAAAATTTTTCTGAGGGAGGTGTTATGCTTTTATATTGGGGTGAGTTACTCTTTAATGATTGCAATCTTTATTTTTTGTTCTCCACGCCACCTCCTTTGTTTTAAATGGTGATTTTTGTTCACATCATACTGACTTGGCATTAGTATTAAAACACTTTAGATATTTTTGTATTTAGATTGATATATTTCTACAAATAATGCTCACTATTGAAGTTGATAAGCACCTGCTTATAAAGCTATTAAAATTTGCATGTACAGAATAAACTGATTTGGCTCAAGGACACACATGCTCCTTTATTTTGCCTGGACCGGGACTACATCTTTTTTATCTGTGACTATGCAAAGACATTCAGAGTTCAACGGACAGAAATGCTTTGAATATCAAAGATGAAAAAGTAGCATTAAAAAAAGAACTACTGTACAAAAATAATTACTCTATTCATTTGGTCACGCAATTTTTTTAACAACGTAACAAAACTGCAAATCTTAATGCATAAAGGTAAAAAGGCAACATAACTGTTCAAAAAGGGGGAAAAAAACACTTATAAAGCGTAAACTACGTTACAGCTATGAGTCAAGCTGCTTTTTAAAATTGAGCCATGGGACAAGCTTGCACTTGAATACATCTGCTGACACCCAAACCACTTCCTCATTCTTCTGTTATCTGTCAAATGCAAAAAAGAATAACTTTAACTGGTTACCGTCCTCTTTTAATATGCTGGGAACATATTAGGTAAAATAAGTTCTGTCAGTTTAACATTTAGGTTTAGACCTTCTAGAGATTTCTTTAAAATGCAGAATAAAAAAATTCAGAAAAAAAGTGAAATAATCAGTCTGCTTATTCAAAACTGTGGTTTGAATAAAGTGAGATGATTTAGGTACTAATATGAATCAATAGCCACTTAAACTTTTTAAATACTACACAAAAACCAAGGGTTTAACACATGATTTTTGGAATTGGTGTAATTGATATTGTCAAAGTAATGCATAATTTAAAAAAAAAAACAACTAAATATGCATAGTGTTTCAAAAAACAAACATTATGAGGTCGTCAGGCATTTGTGCTCATCCACTCGACACCATCACACCAGTTTCATAAAAACAACCTTTGCCTATTTAGTAAACATTAGTGTCATTTCATTATATGGTACCTCTTCTCTAAATACCTTAGACAGCATTTAGGGAACATAATGCGCCCAAACAGCACATTAAATACCAATTCATACCAGACAATTTTACCAAAAGGTTGTAAAGCAGACAACGTAGCTTTTAACATTTCCATTAAAGTGCTTTTTAATTGACCATTAAAAATTGAATGGATATGGTAAATTATGAACCAAAGACTTTTCTGTCTTCTAAACTGACCTTCCAAACAAACGGAGAATTGATAGAAGCAGCACAGAATTCTGTAGTAACAATGGATAAAAGCAAATATTCACAACTAAGGTGGGAGAATATACTGATAGGATTACTATAATTTCTACATTCCACAAATCTAGACTTTAATGAAGAGTAGCCATTGCATTGAAATCCATGAGAAGTCCTATTTGTAGGACTTCACGAGCCATTTAAGGATTAACATGTACAGTAGATGAAGTCTCTTTTAACACTGCATATTGCTACATCTATCCCTATAAATAAACATAATGGTGGCAGTGTCATGCTTTGGAGGTTCGTTCTTGAATCTGAGTTGATGAGGAGGTGGATGGAGCTCAACACATCTAAATGAACACATCTGACTGGCTGCAGACCAACCTGAATACATTATGTATAGCAAAAAAAATTATCATAGACCTTTAATAACAGCTAGAATGGAAATGTTTGGGTGTATTCTTGTGTTAAAATCAACAGTCTAATTACTATGCAATAGGATTTTAATATGGATTGTCACAGATGCGATCTGGTGTATGTCGTCAGTGTTGGAGCAATATTGCAACAAATGATATGCCAAATACTAGTCTTCATATCTCTACTTATAAGCCAAACAGGAAAATGAAACAAAGAACTGAAATACCATTGTGAGTGTGACTAAGTGTTTTAGTTGAGGTTTACACAAGCGACATCCAAAAAAATGCAGTCAAAAAAAACAAAACCCTTTGTTTTGACACAGTTGACAAGCTGAGAAAAATAGTATAATGATACAGTTGCTACAACCACTGACACTAATACTGATGATGGATTTAGTAAAGTCAATAAATTCCAATTTAATTCAATTTAAGAAATTCAGGGTTCATGATATTCTGTTAGTTCTGACTGTCTGGCTTTTTAATAAGATTTATATGATATTTTTATGTAGCATATTTTATTGTAATTTCTGCTTGTTGGCATTGGCTTTGGTTTTCGATCTATAGTGTACGTATAAAAGACCTTAAACTTGAACTTAAACCAATATGATAATGCTAAATTGTATATAAATTGTATAAGTAATTTTTATTTACTTTATTTCTTAATTTTTATTTATTTACTTTTTTATTTTTGTGTAATTTGAATTACTACTTTGAATTTATCAAGTTCTTTAACAGCAGGTTGT